>JYCQ01000016.1:600000-873703 GCA_000931505.1 Hypoxylon sp. E7406B | reverse complement strand
ATAAATTATTAAATTTAAATAACATTATTATATTTTTTTTAAAAAAAATAATTTATTTTTATAAAAAGTTTTATTTAAAAAAATACTTTTATATTAAAAAGTTATTTTATTTTTATAATAATAATATTTTTTTTTAATATTTTTATATATAAAACACGTTTATATTTAATAATAATAATATTATAATTAATAAATAATTACTTTAAATAAAAACTCATTAAAATATAATTATAATATTATGTTATTAATTAAAAATACATTTTGTAAGAGTGTTTAATACCCCCCCCCGCACCATAATGTAACTAAAAGACATTCAGATACAGTACTAAACTGTGCTTACGTACACACGTAGCTTCCAGTCAGCACGGTACAATACTAGGTACCTTAGCAGACAAAGAGGTCAACTAAACAACGTTAGACTAATGCGCAACAGTATAATCGTAATTATTCATCAGACCATGCGGTGATTATGGCATACGTATGCTGGAGGGGGCTTCCTACTAGAACATTATATCAAGCTTTTGAATGGATACATAAGATATTAAACATGTATATGAGCTTGTAGAGCTAAGACAGTACAAGTTCTAGGTGTCACGATCCGGAAGGTGGGATCCATAGTCTGCCGTAGCCGTATTGCCGTATTACACGTTTGCGCATGCGTAGATTATAAGCGGTAAAGATTTACCACAAAGAACTCGGTATCAAAATCATGTACCAACATTAAGGACATTCACTCTGCTGGTTATTGTTTGATTAGACGTCCGATTATATTCACAGTTTTCTGAAATGGGATTCGACGCCTTGTCAAGGCTGAAAAGCGCGGGAATAGCAACGGAGGAGTATATAAAGGACAAATGGTAATGTCACTTCTGTCGGTTCTCATCAAAGTACCTACATATCTAACACAGTGTCCGCCCGGTAGGGAGCATAGGAGATCTCGGGACTCGTCCGTGGCGAAAGAAGACGCAGCTAGGGCTGAAGAAGAACGCCACCAACAGGAGAAGAATAAATTTCTCTCTTTAGTGTTAGCAAAGATCGCCGGCGAGTCGGTCAGCGAGATGCCGCCACTGATGTGGGATCCCACCACGTTTCACAGGGCCGTCTTTTTAGTTACCATACCTATCGAATTCGGCGTATTTGAGTTGTCCAAAAACACATACAAGTTGCTTGCTAAACATGTCGGTATGAGCCTTAATAGCGTCAGCCATTGGGCGTTGTGCGTGATTGACCGCAGCGTCAATCCTTCCTACTGTTATGATCTAATGAGTGACCAAATGGCACTCAACGCTATTGGCAAAAACTGCTTTCGTGTGGCAGAGATCACCCCGGCTTTCATCGAGACATGGAGCTCATGCTACTATGTGGGTGAGACAACAAAATCTCATGAAGAGATCCAACAGTTGGGTAAGTTGGGACACACTACTCTGCCCGCCTACCCTATCACTAAAGCATAGAATCTAGGGGCTAATCACATGTCACTTCATCCGCATTACCATCTTTTAACAAGTAACTGCCAGGACTTGGCGGAAAGCCTTGTTAAGCAACTGTGCGATGGAAAAATAATTAGTCAAGCCAAGTTGAGTGAGGAGCTATCTCTAGCGTCACCAAAGATAGCCTTAAACCTCATGGTAGCGCGGTTGAGATCCAAGATAGAGATACTGGAAGAGCATGAGGAAAGTGACACGGTTCAGCAAGACATAGAGGTTATCAAAGGGTTATGGCACAAAGTTCGCCGATAGACAATGCTGCTACCGGTTAGAAGTCAGAAACGCCTAGTAGGATGTAGCGATGCGATGCGACCTTAACGTAATGAAGTGGTCCGTTTCGTCATTCACCATCTCGAGTACTTACATTGACCACGAAGTTCTATTTCCATTATTTTCCTAGTGCTTGTGTATTACATTGTACAATGTAAGGTGTGATTGCAGTTAAGCCATACAGAGTGACTCAATCTCACGAGAGAAAAAGAGCCAACTTCAGACGATGCAGGTCGAATTTTTAGGCTCGCGCACGGACCAATTGCTTGGGATGTTTCTAAGCCATCACCCCTCTATAGTGCGAATCTTTTACAGAACCACTGTTCCAGTATCTTGAATACATCCTCGGAGCTGTAGAAAGCATCAAAAGGAACAGTTTTTAGTAATAATCCTCATTTCCCCCACCTCCTTCATCCCGGTGAAGCAGTGAGTGCGCCTTGTTCCCAGCCGGGCATCTAGGAAATGGATAAAAAGAAAATTATCTATCAGCTGGACACGCCATACTCAGCAATATCATGGTATTAGACACGATGCTTTGGCATCTCCCTCTTGGCAGTATTCAAAGTAAATTGATATTGACTAATTATTTTAGGCCTGTTGTGACCCTCGAAGATCAGGAGACGATCTTGGACCTTCTATGCACGTGAGTGGACGGATTTCCAATGACCAGGCATTACGCCCAGTGTTATACTTGTTCGGCTTCTACCTTGTCTCTACTTCATCTCCCGTGTGGTTTTAACCCCGGAATATGCGTATTCTCCATACTGACCTCTCTGGCCAGTCTACTCGGACCTTTGGGACAATACCGCTCGGAATACATTCAACTGTCGAAAGGCAAGCGTGATAAGAAGCGGAAGCGCAAAGCACCAACCACGTCCTCTGAAGATATTTCGCCTCCACCTGCTCCAGAACTCAAGTCATACATAGACGTTGGTTTGACGGCTGTCACGCGTCATCTACAGGAGATGGCATCCAAGGCGCATAGTGTGGAGTCCAACCTAGGGGACAGGCCCCCCGGCCAAGAAGTATCAATCCCATCCTACTCGGCCATCTTTGTGGCTCGATCTGGCTACCCAAATGATCTTAATGGTCATCTCCCTCAGATGGTAGCCGTTTCTTCAGAATCACATCAAACGCCCATCAGGCTAGTAGGGTTATCGAAGTCTCATGAAGATCGTCTATCCGAGTCTTTAGGCATACCTCGTGTCTCCTGCATCGGACTTCGAGAACAGGCCCCAAATTCTAAGGCGTTGGTAGAATTCGTGCAGCAGCACGTTCCGGAGGTTGAGGTACAGTGGCTAAAAGAGGCGAGACAAGCTGCGCATAGGGGGACGAACATCAACGTGATCGAGACATTTGTGGGTAGCAAGAAACAGCGTAACCGCATACCCCATGGCTCGTAATATCAGCGACCACGCCGATGGAGACTTTTAATCACAATGGAGGCTGTATATCTATGAGACCAACCGTACCCTAGTGGACGACGATGTAATTTCCAGAAAGCTTTGTGCATCCAGTTTGGAATTTACACCTAGGGCTAAGTAGGATATTAAATCGACGGTATCCTTATGGCTTGTTCTAAATTCTGCGAGGTTTCCATTCCCTAGATCCACCTCTCACCATGGAAGCTTCCTGGGTACTCTTTGGTTGGAAAAGTCCCGTTTGCGCCTAGGTGGGTGCCTGCATCCTGCGGACTGATGTCTGCATTATCCGCATTTACCTACCTCATAATTAGGTACATAGCTGACTTTCACCAGGAAGCAAGGCAAACTTTAGGGGAAGGCAGTATGTAAAACTACATGAGTGTTAGGCTGTCGCAATCGATACATAAGAAGCAGGGTATAGTTCGATGTACATAATCGATGAAAGGAACACTTATAGAATCCTCTTGCCTATGTACATAACCTCATAACTTACCTAAGACCTACATCCTACATAAGGCAAGTACTTCCATATACCCACTTACCGTCTCTGAGGCGACATTTGGATGTGCGAAACCCGAAGTTACTAGGTAGGAGGCAGCCACACCCCAACGTAGACCTTGACTTATAAGTTGCGCACCTACCTACTTCAGGTGCAACTGGAAGTTATACATAAGGTACCTACATATGTACTTGACCTCAAACGCGTTGGAGTGTTGCCGTGGTTCTTTCCCTTATTACTACCTCCTACGTACATATCTACCTCATATTTTCGCGGCGCGTGGCGGATCACACCACTTTCATCGAAGCCAATACATGTAACCATAGACTGGCTCTACTTTCCCTTCCCTTGCCACCCCTCTCTGGGTATCTCCTCTGAAAATATCTTTGCAGCTTTCAAGGCAATCATMCCCTTTCCCCAATACAACCTCAGCCMCCCGCATGTTCTTGTAGCCGCCGTGAATACGACAAGATGGATAAACACGGGAGTATGGACGATGCCATAGCGCTGCGGGAATCCTTCAGGAGGCCAAAATCMCCTCGTCGCAATAATAGAGGCCGCGGCAGAGGCAGCGGAAACGGCCCTCAGCGAGGTAGCTTGCGCGGAAACGGAAGACAGGATCATAGCCTCCCGGCCAGAGGAGCCTCCAGCAATCTTGGCCCTCGGCAACGAGGTTATATGACGGCGATACCAGCACCCCAATCCACACAAGGACGAGAGAAGCGCATAGCTTCCAGCGAGCTAGATTATGGTCTGAAGCGTCTGAAAGGTAGCACTGCGGAAGAGGTGGGTCAGGCCAACTATTTCTCAGGTGGCCAAGTCTCATCTCAATCATTCAACGCGGGTGCTTTTGCTCGTCAGCCACCAGTAGGTAATAATGACTTGATGGAGTTCGAGCAACCTGCTCCTCCTCCGAGACCAAGTATGCGCCAGGGAAACATTCCCGCCCAATCCGTTGTCTTTAGCATCCAGCCATCTAATCCTTCCATTCTTGATACGAGAGGGGACGAAATCAAGCAGCCTGTCATGGATTTTACCACCAGAAACTCAACTCGAGGAGACCGACGAGAAGACGTGAAGATGGGTGATACTAAGAAGTCAAGCTTTAAGGGCCTCGCTGCATCTAGATGGAATACCGAGGATGCGCAACCCCAGAGTCATTACGGAGGAGATCCAATGTCAATTGACACTCCACAATCAGAAAACCGCCGACCTACTTCCCCTTCAGGTCGTCTTGTTTCTAGTGGAATCTCGAAAGGACCTGGCCTCGCCGACTCTCGCTGGGCCTCGTGAGACCAACCTGTTTCGTCGGTAATGAACTTAAGCAGAGAATTAACCCCAAGCCTCAATCATCATATTTCAGTGTCTTCTGTGTTCCTTTCATCTCGCCTACAACTGACTACACGTGGGATGCCATGAATCTCAACACCTAAATCAACACGCATCTCTGTACCTACGTCATATGACGAATTCATTTCCGGCTCAACTAAGAACATTGGTCATGCGTATTTGGATGGGTGCAAGGAGATTCCATTTCACGTTGCTAAACTTGCGGATCCTTCTGAAGGTATGAATTGCTTCCGCTTCAGGAGCGTTTTGCTTAAGACAGAGGACTTACAATATGCAGCTTAGGTGCCTCAGACAGAGCGATATTTCATGAAGAGGGAGGTGTTTGCCGAAGAAGACGAATACTCTTCGTTTCATACACCAAAGACTAGGTACTTTCCCCCTAACCATGTACATACCTGTCTCGATAATGATCCCATCACGCAGAAGCAAATGCTGCTGGGGGTTTTCTTTTTGTGCTTATTTCTTTTGTTGCGCTGTTTGCAGACCCACAAGACTACACGGAGTGAGGCCCACCTAGGGACGTATGATACTAGCTAGGAGACATCCTTCAGTATGCTGAGGGCGAGAGGATGTTGGTGGCTCTCAGATAACTGCTAGCTAGGCATGCCCATACATGGGTGCATAATACGAATCCAATTACCAAATGATCTTGCCTTGACAAGTGAGGAAGTAGGACTTGCTAATGTTTGGAACAAGCGGGATATTCTCAATAATGTCTCTTAAATCGGCGGATTTGCATACCTAAGCCATATACGTAACCGCATAGCCACACAAGGAGACATCTAGCAGTAAGAATTCAACTTCCAAGACAGACTTCATATATTCTAAATTCTGCTTGCTACCTATGGTATCCTTTTCACCCCCACCCCCTTTTCCCCTTACGCCTCATTATCTCTCTGCAGAACTCAAACTCTTCTCCACAATCTTAACACCCTCTCTAACCTTAGGACAGTAATGGCGGCGCAATATCTCGCCCTCCCACACCGTCGCCGCGAACGGGTTGCTGCCCTCGACGCTCTCGCTCAACGGGTTGAACGTGCCGTCGCCCTTGCGCTCTTCCGTGTTCCACAGCGCCGCGATCTTGCGGCCGTGCGTGTTTCCCACGTCCGCTAGTAGCGCTAGGATGGCCTGCGCGGACTTCTCGGGCATGTGGAGGGACGCCGTGGCTAGTTGCTTTGTGAAGGCAGCGAGGCGGAGCGGTGGCACAGAGCGGATGTTCCAGTGCGGTAGCAGGATCGCGGTTAGACAGCGGATTAGGAGGACGGTTGTTGTCTGCAGGTTGACCTTGTTGGATTTGGTGTTCATTGAGGTGGTGTGGGAGGAGGGCTTGTCTGGGTCGGGTAGGTGGAGCGAGCGAGCGCCGAGCTCGAGGTCTGGGTTTAGGGATAGCGGGAAGAGAGTTTGGAAGAGGTGTGTTGTGAAGAAGGAGAGGTCGAGGTGCAGATCGGCTCGCGCGTTATGCGCGTCCTGGCCTGCGAGCAGCGCGAAGGCTGTCGTGGTGCAGAGGAGGGCTTCGCGGGAGGGGTTGCGAACAGGTGTCTCGTCGTCGTCCTCCTCCTCTTTCTCTTCGTCCTCCGCATCGTCTTCAGACTTGGCGCTATGTCGGATGAGATCCTTGAGAGCTTCAAGAAGGTCACCGAAGAAGTCCTGATTGATCAAGTGCGAATATTTGGACAGGCCCTCCAGGACGGCACCCATGAGATGTGGCACACGCAGCTTGAGTATTCGGAAGTATGTCCCGAACACAAGTTTCAGAGTTTCTCCTTCCATGCGATCACGCTCCTCGTGAGACACGAGGGCATCGGCCTGGGCCATATCTTTCTGTAGTGCTTTGTGTTCTTTTATCTGTTTCCGCTCGCGCTTAGTCCGGAACTCCTTCTTAACCTTGGGCTTCTTCCCATTGGGGCCAACGGCACCGTTTGAGCGGTCAACGGAATCCTTAGACCCTTTACCTGAGAAATCCGACAGCAAGCGGAGGTGCAAGAATAAGTTGACCACGCTCTCATTTACATCATACTCCTTAGCTTTCATCATCTTCGAGAGGAGCGAGACAGCTTCCATTGCTGGGCGACCTTCCTCATCTTCCTTGAAAAGGGTCTCAAGAGCATTAAGACACTTGTTGAAGTCTTCATCGACGTGCCTCGTGCTCAGCTTTCCAACCAGAATCTTAATTAGGTCGCCTCGGAAGTTAAAATGAGGTACAGCGGTCAACAAGGTACAAGCACATGTAATCGCGACGCTCGCGACGCTTTGACCCTGGCCTCCTCTCCCTTCGTGTCGTCCGGCCTTTGCATACCTAGTAAGATCCCTCACGTATGCTTGATAGCCGGCGATGAGAGATTGTTCGAAAGTCCGTACCCTTCTCACATCCTTCGACAATTTTTCTTCTGGTCCATCTTCAGCCACGGGTCGTATCCGGTAGCCAGGAATAACGTCCTTGTAAACAGCCAGCTGTGTGACTAATGTGAGTTTCTGTATAGCCGGGATCCTGGACTGTCCAATCTTGGCCAGGGCCTTGAAAGCTCCTCCGTTATCGTCGGGACTCTCATTGAGCATCAGAGCTATCTTCGCCAGCTCCTCTTTCGCTTCTAAGATCTGCTGATGCTCGGGTATCTCAGGTTTCTCCTCGACTCGCTTCTCCCTCGCTTCCTCATCTTCAGACTCATCCTCGCCTCCTTCTAACCAATCCTCATCACTTTCAAGAGATCGCAAGTCATCCGCCGGCGCAGATACAACTTGCACACGCCCACCCGGAAGCTTTAGGGGAAGCCGAGTATTCTCCTTCTCCTTTTTCTTCCCCTTCCGCGCTCTCGTCTCATAATCTTGCTCTAAATCCCAATTTGCTGCATTCACTAAGAATGACTTTTGGATTTTAGAGCTGGACTTGCGAGAGCCACCTTCATCGTCCGACTGGGGCGGAGTGATTTTCCTCTTCTTCGTAGGTCTTGAGGCCATGGTTGGGTCCGCAAATCTTCGAGACTATGGAAATAAGATTCTGAACTGAATGAAGAGATTCACAAAATTTCAGAAGTTCGCCAGGTCCCTGCAGTGAAGACCCACTTTTACAGCGTTTTAGCCAACCGGAGCCGTTCCGCTGTACTTTATACTTGTCTCACCGCCAAAATTTCCAGGTGGCAGAATTTTTTGCTCAACTGAAATTCAAAAGTACACCCCGCCGTCTTCCGCCGTCGCAAACTCATAGATCCGGATCTGCGCACGACGAGATTTAGTCACGATGCGGCCCCTAACAGAACAAGAGACGAAAGTCCTCTTCGAGAAGCTGGCCAACTACACTGGAAACTCGCTAAAGAACCTAATTGCGCCCCTAGACGACTCGCCCGATGCCGATCGATACGTATTCCGCCTGAATCGCGACAGAGTATACTATGTCCTGCTCTCAGTCGCCAACTTAGCTACATCGATAGCAAGAGATAACCTCGCATCGCTAGGAATATGTCTTGGTATGTCAAGCTGATCAATACACATATATCTACACTTAAATTCGCTTCTTTATTGAATCTGTACCATCCATTGCATCGCTCCGAAATATAGTGTACTAACACGAAACGCAACGAACAGGCAAGTTCACCAAGTCAGGCAAATTCAGGCTGCATGTCACAGCCTTACCCATCCTAGCCGAGCACGCGCGATACAAGCTATGGATTAAGCCCAACGGCGAGATGCCCTTCCTATACGGTGGCAACGTTGTGAAGGCCCACGTCGGCCGCTGGTCCGACGACTGCCCCAGCCACCAAGGAATCGTCGTCTACAGCATGTCCGACACCCCGCTCGGCTTCGGTGTCACCGCTCGTAGCACCGCAGAGGCCAGGAGATTAGATCCTACCGGCATCGTCTGCTTCAGGCAGGCCGACTGTGGGGAGTATCTCAGGGATGAGGATACTTTATTTGCCAGCTGAACACCGACAACCATCTATCTATATCTGATCAGCGACAATTGATATGTGTGTATATATCCAATGCGAAGTGGAGGGATGATCGGTGGTTTGACACTAAAAGAAGGCCCGGAGTTTGGAACTGTCTTTAGTTTTGTGCATTCAGGGGCGTTGATGGCTATCTACAAGTACTCAATGATTTTGTTCATTTCTACGAAATGGCAATTCTAAAATCTTCTCGAGCTGATCGATGGCTTTCTAAGTAAAAAACTATGCGTCTCGTGAATTTCTTCTTTTTYCCCCGCCATAGCTCCGAATACCTAAACGCCGTACATCTACGCAAAGCAGCGTAGTTTCTATAAGCTAATGTCATTCTCATAAGCGGCCMCCCCTCCTCCATTCTCGTTGACCTTATCCAGCACAGGCGTGACGGGCCGACTCTCTCTACGGAATAGACTAACACTGTCCCGGTCGGCCACGTATTCGCTGTCAGCGTAGCCTAGTAGGGATTCGATCTGCGTACTTCGGTGTCCCTTGATCCTGACGATTTCGGGCGCCGCATAGTTAACCAATGCTCTTCCGACCTCCACTCCGGGGCCTTCCCAGAGTTTCCCATCTGGTCCTGGTTCTGTTCTTCTTTCCACGACTACCAGGCGGACTGCTTCTTGCTGCGCGAAGTTCCCCTCAACGTCGAGAACGCCCACCGGCAGGAGTCCAGCCTTGTCCGACAACGCGCGGTGAGCGCCAACGTCGATATAGATCGTGCCGTGAGGAGCTAAACCGTGGAGAATCCAAAAGTAGCGGTCTCTAATCGGCTGTGATAGGGGGAGGAACCGCGTATGTAATGGAGGCTTCTCTATTGCGTCAAGAGCTAATGACGCCGTTGACCGAGACAGGGGGTCTTCAGCTTCTTCGCCCGTTACCGGACTATGCTGGGACGAGGAGTGCTTCTTGCGAGCTTGGAGGTACCGAACGATCTTGACGATGTTACCTGGCAAGGATGACTTGGTGATGACTGTGGTGACACCAGCAGATGTCGCGAGCCTAGCGGCGACAATCTTTGTACTCATGCCACCAGTCCCCAGGGAAGATCCAGCGCTAGAAACTAAACGATATTAGCCGTGTTTCCGCCCGACGTTATACACGGGATCGCTTACCATCAGCACGGATTGCTCCGATATCCTCCACCTCCTCGATCGGTCGTGCGTCAGGATGGGTCCGTGGGTTCTTGTCATACAAGCAGTCGACATCCGTCATGAGGAAAAGGAAGTTAGCGTGCACCATGGCCGCAGTGATGGCCGAGAGCGTATCGTTGTCGCCAAACTTGATTTCTGCAACGGCTAGGGTGTCATTCTCGTTTACAATCGGAATGACCCCCATCTCCAAGAGCTCCATGATGGTGTTCTGGGCGTTCAGGTATCTTGTACGCTGTAACGTGGTTAGGAGACACATCTTGGACCCTGATCACAACAGTTCCACTTACATCCGCAATATCATTTCTCGTCAGGAGGATCTGGGAAATGGGCTGCCGAAGATGTCCGAAAAGACTATCCCATAGACTCATCAAACGGCATTGGCCAATTGCTGCAAGTGCTTGCAGTTTGGAAAGGTGCTTTGGTCTCTTTTCGACATCCATTCGTCGAAGACCGACACCAATGGCGCCGGACGAAACAATGACGACTTTGTGCCCATCTTTCCGCAGCTTAACGGCAGTCTCAACAATGAGAGTCAAAATCGACAAGAGAGGCTCATGAGTCTTCTCATCGACGATGGAACTAGTTCCTATGTATAAGTTAGTTCATTATCCAGTGTTTCGTTTGTGCCTTGTTACATGAAGTATAACTCGAAGACTCAATACTCGACTTACCGAGCTTGATGACTATTATTAGTGGCTTKGGGCCCTTCATATCTACAACGGTTCAGACAACATTAGAAACTTAGCTCAGGACGCATAGATGGATTCAAACAACAGATATTGGAAAATCAACATTTTCCTCATAAGTGGATTGATCAACTTACAGGGCGTCGGGTCCCCTGGATCTGCCATCGTGTTAGGGCGTGTTATGCAGGGAATAATTGAGATGTGGAGTCTTCATACGATTCTACCGTAACACATGGCGAGTCCCTAATACTAAAGGGTGAAGACCAGGTCGCTTACAAAGTATAAGCCAAGGCGGCAAGAATTCCAATTGGACCACGGTGGAACCCCGGCCGAGATCGGAATCTCAGATAAAGCCAATTTTTATCTTTCCGTTCACTGCCTTCGGCTCCATTCTGCAATGGGTCGCGAAGGAAGGCAGATTCCAGGACGACACTCGGGAATCACGTAGCTCCATTCCAGAAAAGTGCCTGTCCATACCTCCGACAATCCAACCCACGATGTCGTCGCAACCGTCAGATMCCCCCGCCCCTGAGGCGCCAGGTGCCCCGGCGCAGACTTCATCCTCCTCTTCGTCTCCCTCTTCCACCTCCTCGTCCACATCCTCGTCAACGCAATTTCCGCGCATCATCGAAAACGACCCGGCGCGAACGGGTTTCGACCCCAAGACGGCCTGGTGGATCAACTACTTCAAGATCCTCACAGGCAACATCAACAACGAGGGCGTATTCCACTACCGGGAATGGCGGTCCCGGGAGAACGAGAAAGAAGACTGTGCGCGGTGCGAGCAGTACCGCGATTGGGCCTTCGCGCACTCGCCCACGGTCCGGTTCCTGCGCGAAAAGGTTGAGGCCCTGGGCGGCACGCTCGATAAAAACAATGTCGTCTGCCGCCGATGTCCGGCGCGGTTGACGGACGACGGGCAGGTCCATCGATCAAGTGGCGGGTTCAGCCCTGACCATGGCATCCTGATTTGCGCGAATGAGGTGCGGAATCGGAATCATCTCGAGGATACACTGGCACATGAAATGGTGCATGCGTGGGACCATTTAAGATGGAAGGTGGATTGGATGGGGGACAAGAATCTGAAACACGCGGCTTGCACAGAGGTATGCATCTACATATGTATTCACCAGCCAGTGGTGGCTCGGAACAAGTATACTGACCATAATCACAGATCCGAGCAGCAATGTTGAGCGGCGAGTGTAGATGGGCGAAGGAGGCGTGGACAAGAGGAAACTGGACATTAACACAACAGTTCCAGGACTGCGTACGAAGACGAGCCGTACAGTCCGTTCTAGCGCGGCCAAGATGTAAAGACGACGTACAGGCAGTCAAGGTGGTGAACCAAGTATGGGATTCGTGCTTCTCAGATACCCGACCATTCGACGAGGTCTACAGATGATCGAGGATCATTTTCAAATAAACTGTATAACACTTGTATCACCATCGTCCCGTATGAGGAGTTCAAGCGAAGTAATGAATAGTGCAATACTATGTTATCTGGAACGGTGCGCGCTACCTTCCGACTCCCCATTGATGCAAATTTCCCAGCCAGATTTGATTCCATGTCCGAACGCCTACTCTCTGTAAGTGTACAAGTCAAGCCCATTCCATTAATTCGTTGATAATTCATTAGCGCGACTTCTCCCTGTTCGCAGCTCGCTCCCCCTTGACACAGTGCTTCAGGATCCACGGGTGTGTCTGGACCTGCTCTAGAGGTATTCTCTTGTCAGGGTCAAGGACCAGAAGCTTTACTCTTGTTAGCGGACAAGTCTAGAAGAAGCTTTGGAGTACTAGGTAAACTCMCTCTTTTGATAAGATCCCTTGCTTCGGGACTCACGAACGATGGAATCGTCATGTCCGCCTTTCTGATTCTTCTCTGCGTCATGACAGGCGTGTCTTCGAACGGTGCCTCGCCTACCAGGAACTCGTAGGCCAACACACCTAGACTCCAAAGGTCCACCTTCTCATTGTAGTAGTTGTCCTCGCTGCCGGACTTGAGCATCTCGGGCGGGAGGTAGTCTAGGGTACCACACATAGTCTGCCGGCGACTATTGGGTGCATGCACGCTCCAGCCGAAATCAGAAAGCTTGATCTCGCCGTGGATTCCCATGAGGATATTCTCGGGCTTGATGTCCCTGTGGATGACGTGCTTGCGGTGCAAGTACCGAAGAGCACTCGCCATCTGTGCGATGTACTGCGAGGCCTTCCACTCGGGGAAGCGGTTCTCCCTTCTCAGGTGCTTGTACAGCTCGCCCTTACCAGCGAACTCGAGGATCAGGAAAATTCTCTTGCTGTCGTGGAAGTGACCAAATAGCTGTAGGATGTTGGGGTGCCGCAGATTGCTCTGGATCTCGATCTCTCGCCGCACTTGTTTCTCTACCCGACCTTGCTGCAACTCGCTCTTGTGAAGGACCTTGAGGCCGCAGATAAAACCGCTTGTTCGTTCCCGTGCCAGGTAGACTCTTCCGAATTTGCCCTTCCCCAGAGGCCGGCCAATTTCGAACATGCCAAGATGGAATTGCTTTGGTGGGTATGGTTGTTCGACAAGAGTCACCGACTTTCGTTCCTCCTTTGCTAGTTCATCGGATGATCTAGATGCCGCACTCGCAGTCGGGAGTGGTTTTCTTGTTGGCGAGGAAGGCTGGGTACCTTTACGTTGTGCAGCTTGAGATGGGAGAGTAACAGCGGTGACGGTATTGGCGCTCTGCGCTTGCAAGGCGACTTTGTAGAGATTTGGCCGACTCGAGCTATGGGCGATCTGCGTTGTTGTCCCAATTGCCTATACTCGTAATTAGCCATCCAAGGTCTATACTTGTATGATATGGCGATTATTAGACGAACCTTAGATTTGTGATAATCATTCTCGTCATTGACGGACATTCGCTCGAAACGAGCCTCGAGAGTTCGAGTCGCCATAGCTTCGTAGTGGCCGGCTGCACAATATCTGAGACGGAGAGCTCAAGTATGATGTTTGGGGATATTGTTGTCAAATTGACGATTTACTGAGGGAAGGAAAGTATTACAGACATGAAGGTTGGTGCGGATGTGTTGTTTAGGGTGAGCCCATACTCCGTTGCGCAGCAACCGCGAGTCCCACTTATCCAGCTTGGACCACCTGACTGAGACCATTCCAAAATGTTGGGTTAGCGCAAATGTGGGCTATGCACGGACCCGAATGCGAGGTCGGCAGGTCGGGTCGCTAATCCTAGTCCGGCGCTAAAATCTAAGCCACTAGTCACGCACATAAGCCACATCGCATCTCGTTTGCTTCGACGTCAATGAAACAAGGCAGACCCTTCACATCAAGGGGCACAGAATTCAGCTGATGCCATAACAGGAAATGTCTAAAGTACGAAAATACCCGCCAACAAAAATTACCAAATCAGGAAATCTTAATAGCCAACCTCCAACATCAGAATAGGCAATTTCTCGGTATCTTTCTATAGCCATTACTACACCCGAACAAGATCACCATTAAGATAGTCTCCCATCTTTCCCAAACACCAGCCGAAGGAACTACCGTAGTACATCTATTCCTCCTTGTTACATTGTACTCACGATCTGTTTCAATGTCGTGCGTACCCAGTGAGCTGTTTCAAGTGATTCTAGAAATGCCAAGTTAGGATGATTGGATGTGTTTGCTATCTGTCCGCCAGATCACCCTAACCTCGGTCAGAATATGAAATCCCAAGCGCAGCCCCGACGACTGAATCACTCCTTAACATATATCCCTACCAACTTGGGACTCAGCCCATTTCTCAATCTCTGCATGATGCTCGAGTTGGGGAAGGATGCGCAAGCAGGGCTGAGTACAAGCCCTTGATTGGCCCCTAATCCAACGTCATCCTACGACAAACCTACATCTACCGAGGTCCATGTTAGTTAACGGTATGCCTTATGTTCCTAAGAAAGATGTCCCTACCTACATAAAGGTGCTCGAGTCACCCTGGCAGAGTTGTCCGCCAAGATTTTACATAGTATTCGTTGTTCCTAAACACCAAGTATCAGCGTATATCGATAACGAATACGATGGGCTACCCAACTCAAGAAAAGATGTCGCCGGCTTGGGCGATAATACATGTCCTGGCTATTCTTGGTCAACTCAGCTTGTGTATCGTTGGCGCTGTAAACTTCATCTCCACTCACCCAAATGGCTTCGACGACGGTGTGCCTGACGACGATGAGTTCTGGCATAATACAGACGATAGCACAACTCTACCCTGGGTAGCCGCTGCTTTGGTGAGCACTTGGACAATCCTCGGAGTTCTTGAATCAAGTCTAACTAGGTCACAGGGTGGTGCCACCACGGTAGTCAACATCATCTTGTTCATTGTTCTACATAGATCTTGGGGCCCTAATGAGCAAGTTCGACTCATGAGGCCAATCAACGGGTTCAAGAAAGTGGTCATCATCAGCTCTATCATCATGAAGTTAATCATGAGCGGCGACATCACTCTTGCTATAAAAGGTGGAAAGGCTGGCAAGATTGACATTTGCGCCGCGGGTTCTGTTGGCGCGTGAGTMCCTCCTTGTCCCTATCCAAAAGCCATCGTCTATTAGCATCCGACTAATTTCATGTTACTGCAGCTTTTTCTTGCTTGTCGCCATAGTTTCGGACGTGCACCGGCTACGAAAGCTTAAGAAAGACAAGAAGAAGAGCAACTACATCATGGAACTCGGCTATGCCAGTGAGACAGCTCCGATGGCCCCCGTGGCCCCCATGGCTGGGCCTCCAGTGGCTCCCCCTCCATACTCAGCGGCTGGATATCGGTAACGAGGGAAGAAATGTGTACGTGTGTTGGAGTACGGCGCAGCATTACTGACAGCATAAATTAATACAATCTTTTCATACAATGAGCATGCCAGGGGAGGGAAGGATAAAAATGGATTCGAGCATGAGGTATGAGAAGGTAGACAGAAAGGAAAAGAAAACCCAATGATGCAATACAAGCTATCACCGCAGAAAACCGTCCTTATTTTCTACGTCCATGCATTTCAGCCATGGTTAATGGGATATACAAGACTATTTCCTTCTCTCAATTGTACAATACCTGTAACCAAAACCTGTATAACGTTAAAGCGATGTTATGTTTGAATCTAGAATTAGGTACACATATAGATCGAATATCGACCTGAGTAAACCACATTCATCTAATTGCGTATTGGATCAGTCAAGTAAATCGGGTTCACATAAGACTTGCGAATAAGGAGCTTATAATTAACTTATAAATATACGTTAGGTACTTATTCAATATTGGAAGTTAGTCAACTACATTCGTCAACTCAGGCTGATAGATACTCTAGACAGATTCTCGGAGGAGACATAGATTTAAATGTGACCTATTGTGAAGCGTTGAATTATGAGGAGTCTAACAATTTGTTAGCGGCATTGAACGGAGAGCCACTTCTACGTCATACCTTGAAGCCGCCACACTGGGGAAGCGTCGCTCACTAGCCACATTTCTCTGCCAAGAACGCCAAGATTCTTTAGTCCGACTGGTTCGGATAGCGATAATCGATGAAGCTTCAACTTTTTCAAGAGAGCTTAGACCCTACCAATATTTTAGGACTTACGCGGCTTCACGACCAACCATAACCACACCTACGTACGAAACGGACAAAGAAAAGGAACCGTCATCATGGACTCTGAATCAGTCAAGACCGAGATCATCAAGCAAGTCAAGACCCAATATGTCATGGACAACGCCAGGCAATTGATCGAGGTATACTTCATAAATCCGTGCCCCTCGACTGCTCTCGAGACGTACAAGATCTAACCATGTTTCGCTGTGCAGAAAATCAACGAGCACTGCTTCGAGAAGTGCGTACCGAAACCGGGCACATCGTTATCGAACAGCGAACAGACATGCTTCACACAGTGCATGGAGAAGTATATGTCCGCGTGGAACCAAGTTAGCACGACGTACATCAGCCGGTTACAACGGGAAAAGTAAAACCTGCGTCGGCTTGAGGTGATACCACACATATCCGTTCGCCCCTGACCGTTGTATATTAGAGACACAATGTTACTAGCCGGTAGCAGGAAATGGGGCATTCTTACGGCGGGATCGGAACAGCAGGAGCATAGAATGTACATTATATGACAGCATTGACGTTACGACAGACGGTGTTCTGTCTGGATAGATGCTTGGATGGGTATAAATATTCTGCTCATGACTTCTCCGCAGCGGCTTTCTTCTTCGCCTCTTCCGCTTCTCTCTTACGTGCCAGGTATCTCTCCCGAGCGCTGGAGACGTCGGACTCGGTCTTGCGACTCTTCGACGCGCGTTCGACCTTTTGCCGCTCTTCCTCTTCTTCCTGCATGGATCTCTTTAGAGACTGCTCCAATTGCGCCTCGAGCATGCGGGTTTGCCGTTCGCGCATAGCCTGCTTGCCTCCAGTGCCAACGAAGCCGCGCGATTGACCTCGGTCGTCTCTGCGGTCTTGCGCCCTACTAGTGTCCTTTCGAGGTTCTTGTTTCTTAACCGTGCCCAGGTTAAGACCACCCTTTAGTAGCTCGCGCTTGTCCACCACTTGGCCCTCTTCGTTGATAGCAATGGAACCACCCTTCTGATTGATCTCTCGCGCCACATCCGCATCCGTCTTAACTTTCTCCTCTTGCACATCATCATCCTCTCTAGGACCGGCTTTTGCGCGTTCTTCTGCTGCTTTGACGACTTCAGCATGTCGCTTGTCGCCCCTTTCCAGTAAATCCTTGTAGAAAGCAGTCATGCCGCCCCCTTTATTCTTCTTAGCTTCCTCTTCCTCGCGTCTGCGCTCCTCCTCTTCAATCCGTCGGTTCTCTTCTTGCTGCTTCTTATATGCCTCCGTGACGAACTTCTCCTTGTCTGCATACTCCTCACCTTCCTCCTCCCGTTCCCGCGCGATCTTCTTCTCTTCCGCAATAAGAGCATCGCGTTTTCGCACAGCGGCAGATGCCAACAGATTCTTCATGTACTTTGGCTTCCTCTCAATATCCTCTTGCGTGGCTTTCTTTTCCGGTTTTAGGGAGTCGTATACTGCATCGTAGTCGTATATTGAGGGATCTAATTCCTCGGCAGCTTCTTTGTGTTTGCGCGACTCCAACGAGCTAGACAAATCCCCATACATCGATATTTGTGGCTTCTTCCCTTTCCCATTCGGCGGCTGAGCAGGCGGACCATTTTTCGACTTTATCGATGGTTTCTTGCTCGATTGGGTGCCAGGGGATCTCGTTGTGATGTCATCGAGCTCTGATATCTCGGTCGCTTGAGGTCCGTTGGTCGAGCTGTTCGCGTCGTCGTCTGAATCGTCATCGCCGCCGAACATTGGCTTTCTTTTCGGGGGAGCGGGTTTAGAAGCGCCTGGCTTCTTGGTGAGGTTGAGGCCAAATGACAGGCCCGGTTTGCTCATATTTTCGGTATCCAATTTCCTTTGCGAGATATCGAATGAGCTGTGCTGATCTAAGCTGTGAAGTGGTTGCTTGGAAGAACATTAGGTGGCGCGCAAGATCCACTGTAGTACTAGCTAAATAGCACACCAAGCTTTAAGCGCGCGCCCGAGAATCTCGATTAGATAAGATTAAGCTTAATCTTATCGGCACCTATTTATAACCTGGAATGAACCCCTTATTCTCTTCACCAGCGTATCGAAAATACATATATAATGGGCAAGTATGGTTCTTATATATACCTGGGTAGGTACATACCTGTAAACTGTTCGTATAATCGGTTGACGTCAACCCCCGAAAAGCTTGGAAAATGACATGTGACAAGAGTGTGCAACGTCGTACAAGATGTCGAATTCTTTTTCGACACTCAAACCCCACCAAATATACGATCCAAGGGTAGTAGGGTAGCTTGCATGTAGCTCGGCATCCTAATAGAATAGAATACAGCCATCGTGTCACCATCGGTCCCTTGCTCCTGTCTGTACGCACTCGCATTTATATATTGGTTCACTCAATTTAGCGCCATAACCATGGTATCGCCAGATACGTACAAGGCAATCCAGAAGTGGATTGGTCGGCAGCAAGAATACGAGGCCACACACTCGGAGCCCGCACCTTTGACAGACGCACAACGAAAGTTGCTAGAGAAACTTGAAATTACCTTACCGCCCGAAACTCCTCCTTCTGCCGAACCAGGGTTAGATGATACTAATTGGATCGGTATCCTACTAGGTAATTGCAATTCCCGCAGCTCAGCCTCGTCGGGTAACCTGCATACTAAGTCCTCACAGAATACCGAGCTGCACGCCAACATGTCCATCAAGGCATTCCCGGGGGAAACTTCTTGGAGAGTCCGGGCCCAACCATAGGCGGGGAGCAAAAATGGCACTGCCGAGTGCGCATCGACGAGCATCCGGAGCCGTTTCCCGGTCCCGATGGTGGTTTGTTCCCAGATGGATCACAGCCCTATTTTGCGCGCAAGAAAGACGCCAAGAAATATGCCGCTAAGTGTGCGGTTCAGTGGCTCAGGGCACAAGGCTACATGCCTCGAGGCGACGGCAACAGCAGAGAAACCCCAACCCCTCAGGTCCAACAGCAACAGGCCGCATCGCAGCAGCAGCCAGTTATTGGAAAACGGAAGCACTCGTCATCCTCACCCCAACMCCCCGAGCCTCCTACTTCCAAACCCGAACAGAGTGCGGGCCTGCCATTCCCTGGGAGCCCAGTGACGAAAGGGATGGCTTCCCCTTTCGACAGCGACGAGGTCTCGGCAATACACGAAGTCTCGCGGCTCTGCGGCCGCCTCGGCTTCTCCGGCTTCCCCAAGTACAAAATCACAGAGAATAGTGAACAGAGAGGCTTCTACAACGGCTATGCGGACCTGGATCTACTGTCTTCGAAGTTACCCGTAGGTGTCGGCCGCGTGGAGAACGTCTTGGGTCAGAAGCCTGCGAGAGAGAGGATCGCGGAGGAGTTGCTGGTGCATCTGCGCAAGCTGGCTGCCGAATGTGATGAGGCGGACCGGCAGTTCCTGGCAAGATCACCGTCGGCCAAGAAAGAAGATTCCCCAGCTCCATCTTAGTTTGGTGCAGGACTTTAGGAATTACGTACTGTTTTGATTTTGGGGGTAACTGATACTAGACCCAACATACTCTCGGCATTGGGGTGATCACGGTACCCGGCCAGGTGACGAGGTACGGCAACTCGCATGTTATGTCTTCTGGGTAATGACCATTGTCAGCAACTATATTGCATGACAATTTGATAAGGATTGGTGTTAGGATGAACAAGACACTGTCCTGGTTAGTATTCATGATGATATGGAATAAAAGAAAATGCCTGTGACGGACGTCTATAGCCCTGACTTTTCCTTCTTAGCCGAGTCACTCCTGACTCGCACGGAACTTATCCACGACCAAAGCATTGTGTGTCCGGATTCGTGAGTTACTTAGCAGAATATATATCAGTAAAAGACCTTTTAAATCACCTCTACCCAATTAATTTTGCTCAGAGTTCGCGGCCTTCTCCATCACAAGAGCCCTCACTTTCGTCGTCCGCATATCATCATACTGTACAACCGTCGAGAGGCGAATAAATAGTTTAAAAAATACATAATGAAGGCCATCAACTCTCTCTATACTATTCCCTTCTTCTGCCTACAAGGCATAACTCTCATCACTGCGAAGATTCAAATCCGTGAATCGGTATTTGATCCAGCATGGGGTCCAGCATTCAGCACCACTATATGCCCCTGGTATCATCTCCATGAAACTGGCAACTCTTCAAGCCCTTCCATTGAGCTTGTCGCTACGTGCTCAAATGGCAATGACMCCTTACAGTACCGCACAAGTAGATTGAMCCTCGATCCGTAAGTTCGCAATCCAGTCCTCGCGTCGACCCTAGTATTCTCTAACTCCCTATAAATTTATTATATATTTCCACATACGTATTATAAGGCTCTAAATCAAATGAGAACTAACGTTTCTCTACTTTATAGATGCATTTACAACGAAGAAGGGTATCTCTTCCCTTCCGAGCCGAATGGTCCTGATACCGCACCCTACTCTAAAACATGCAGCAACTGCGGTCTTACTTTCCAGGAACTTGACTCTGAGCTCTCCGGCGTGTATCTGAAATGTGTCTGCACTCCATACATGCCCGATGACAAGACACCGAGGAATGCAGAGTTCCTTCTTGGTAAGTTCGTGTAGTCTGCCTCCTACTGAGACCAACGCCTTCTCTCGCGAAAGAATCAGAAATTTTGACCGGACACTTCTAATTTGTCTTGTAAAACCAGGCCAAGCAGTCCATGTCGGAAACTACACCTTGGGTTGTTTTGAGTTCAGCGGGGAAATAGTCACCGACTCTCTTGACTACCCGAACATGGCATCTTCGGCTGCGACAACAACGGTAACGACAACAGCTATCTCTACTGCCAACATTACCATAACATCTACCGCCAATATCACGATAACCCCTACCAGCAGCTCTTCGACCACAACCACAACCACAAGCAGCACGACTAGCAGCTCGTCCGAAACACCCTCAACGGCCACTGTTACGACGACTCACAAGATGACGAAGACTCGCAAGGTAACGGAAACTAAAACTGAAAAAGTAACGGAGACTGAGACAGTCATTATGACTCCTGTAGCTGCCCCTCCATCTACCGTGCTCATAACCGTGACGCCCACTCACTCTCAAACGGTAATTGCTGAGATAACTAGCTCTCACTTTGCCATATTATCAACTTCAGAGCTTCCTCTAGCTTAATATAAGTAGGAGATTTAGAGATCTATGTGAGCACACATACGGCTTCTTAGGAACAGTTAGTTAGGACCGGATGAGACCACTGGATCAACCGGACAATGCAAGGGGGGAGTTTGGTATTTGGCTCGTCTTTTAGAATGACTATGTAATTGCTTAATTTATTCAAGGTGTCTTACAAGTGGCTAGTGAGTGGCACATTATTGCCATTATGATTTGGAGGCGTGACTAGTGCTAGACTTGAGGGGTTTGGAGACTAAGGTTTGATGAACAAATCAGGAAGATGAATATTAAATGATTAGAGTATTAGACGTGGAATCAATCGCATGGGAGACAAACTGTGGGGATGCTATGACTCTTGGGCAAAACACAACTAGACATGTGTATCTGCACCCCTTGATCATTCAAGCTATCGATACAAGATGTGGTCAAGACACACGAGATATCAGATAGTTCTAATCTAGGTAGGCAAAGTACCACCGTATCGAGTAGCAGGAGAGAGCAGGCATATATCTAGTCATAGCCACTAAGTTGGGTACTCCCTTGTCATCTTCTGGTAGGAGTAAGTGGTTTACTGACGTTGTTAAGGTGGAATGGTTAATACCCGGTGGCATTCGTACCAATAGAATTGTCTATTTGAACCCTTTTCCAACTTAAGGAAGAAGTCGCTTCATCGAATTCATCGCCAGCGTTGCTTTAACATTGAGATAAAGTTCCCAAAGCTCCACACGATAGAGAATCAAGCATGCAATGAACACCATGAACTATTACGCCGTCTTCCTCTTCCACCTACGGGCTGCATATCTAGTAGCTGCGGGGGATATTCTATTTAGCGCGGAGATATGTCCCTGGTTCTATCTCCKCCAGGGCGATCCAGGCAGCGCAGCTGATACAGCCGAACTTCTCGCTACGTGCATCGATCAAAACAACTCGGGGAATTATAGCACGAGTATCATAGATCTCGACAAGTGAGTATCCAGGGTAGTCCCCAAGCATGACTCTGCATCTCTCCTTACATGCCTTTCATAATTCAATGCGCACTTACATGGCCTTAAAACTAACAACACAACCCTGTGCGTGTGTATATAGGTGCCTTGCTACCGACGACGGACTGCTTGAGGCCATGATTCCAATTATAAATGGCGACAAACCCCTTTCTGGAGCGTGCAGTAACTGTGGCCTTGCCATTCACTGGCCCGGCGACGATGGCCGGCGAGCAAAGGGCGTAGCTGTCAGATGTACCTGTCACCCACAGAATTCGCCCTTTTTCTTTCGGGCAGCGTCATACGATCTTGGTATGTCTGTACTTTGCCTCTTAATAAGGATGTGCCTGGCCCATATCGCTACTTATCTCAGAATCTACAAGATGACCAATATATTTATACTCTAACCTTTTTCTCTTAATTAGATGCCGTCGTCACTATCTCACAGGGCATCCTAGTATGCCAGGATCACACCGGTATACCACAACCCTATGACACCAACGTCGTCCCGAAGATGGTTCTTCCTCAGTCCACGACAACGGCAACTGCTACGGCTACTACGACAGCAACTCTTAACAACMCCGTTACTAGCACCGCCACAACCACCCTCAACAATACTATCATAAACACCGTTATCAGTACAGATGTTACAACTGCAACCTCTACCACCATTACCATCACTACCGCCGTCACCACTGAGTCACTCTCCCCAGTCACCGTTACGCAAACCGGCAAGGTACGAAAGGCAAAGACAAGGACAGTGACGGAGACTTACAAGGCGACGGAAATTTATAGTGTGACAGAGACTTCTTACGTCACTACTTCAGCTACCGTCCTTGTGACCGTGACACCCACGCACTCACATACAATATTTGCTGAGATCACCAACTCTGACATTGTAATATTCACGACTTCAGATCTACCTCTCCAAAAGTAGGCAGTTAACCTCCAAATTTGCATAAGCACCTGCTAGAATTGTACAAGTTTGGGAGTTATATATAAGTCTTGTTTTCGAGATTTTGTCTATTTCGTTTATTTATAACAAGTAGCGGGTGTTTGCTCTGAGCAGATACGGGCCATTGATCATGTGCCCCTTTTTACAGATTTAGATAAATGAAGCGCAGACTTAGAAATTCCAGGTTTGCCAGAAGGTACACTGAAATTGAGAAAATAACTCGACACGAGTACCCCTACCCTTGTTCATGAAAATCTTTAATATAAGTCATGATCTGGAAGTTACGCAAGGCATCAGATGGCTCCGACCTATCCCGTGACGAGCAGCAGAAGGGGCCATCCACTTATCCAGTCACGCCTTCTACAAAACCGGACTCTTACATCTTGGTTTCGTAACGATACTCAAACATCTTTTTACGTACACAGGCCCACGTGTCTCACGAAACCGACGGCTCTTCCGAAGTAACTGGTCTAATGACCTTGATGAGTTGAAATCGTGAATAACTGGCTGGTCTCTGGCAGGGGCCAGGGGAATTCTTTATTTGAAGCGAATTTTCAAGCAGAGGAAGAATCCGCTTAGGTTCGCAATATTCAACTCTTCCCTCCCTCTACAAGTTCCACCATAGCATTGCCATAACGTGGCAATCGACATAAATATCCTACCCAGAAAGAAAGAAACGAGAATTGTCCAATCGGCCGAAGATGGAATTCACAATGAACGCCACGAACTACCACTGCGTCGTCTTCCTCTTCTGCCTGTGGGCTGCGTCCTTGGTGGCTGCGGTGCCATATAGCGCTTCCCTATGTCCCTTAACCTATCTTTATTACGGCAACGATAATCAAATCTATCTTTACGCCACATGCTCTGCCAAAGAGGGTAATACGCAAGAGTATCATAACTCATTCTTGAACCTTGACTCGTAAGTGCCCTGGCCGAACAAACTAGCTTATTTTGAATAACCCTTCCCTTTTCTTCTATCGCGACCTCCTTAAGGATCTCAAGTAGCTAACAATATATCTTTTCGTTCTCTCTTCGATGTAGGTGCTTCACAAATCAGGATGGAACCCTCATGGTAGCTAACTCGCCGGCTGTCAATTACGCGGGAGGCTTTTCCGGCTCGTGTTGGAACTGTGCTCTAAATTTGTTACCCAAATCCACGGACAGAAATCAAAATCTGGGGTACAACACACATATCCAGTGCAACTGCCGGCACCGCGACCAAGCTATAGAGCCTGCGAACACACATTTAGCCCTCGGTAAGCTCTATCGCTTCATCTTTAACTTGCTTTGCCTGGGAACTTGAGTGGACGATGAATTGCTAACATAATTTTTTAAATTAGATGATTCAATCGAGGTCGGCAAGGGCGTCCTGGAATGCAACGGAGACAAGAGGGTATCATATACAGGCACAGAAGTCCCTAAACCGGATATTTTCAGTTTGCCGGCACTTCCTCCTTCAATGATTACCACACTGACGGCGACAACGACTCAGAACAACGCCATTACAAACACTGCCACACTGACAGCGACAGAGACTCCGAGCCGCAATGTTACAGATACTTTCACAGCGACAGCGACGTTGACCCAGAACAACACTGTCACAGTCACTGACACGGTCACTGTCAACGCCACTATCGTAGACACCACTATCAGCACAGATATCACTACAGCTATAACCACTGCGACACCCTCCCCTGTTACGATCACGACAACCCACAAGAAGACTCGTACGGAGACTCACGAGGTGACGGAAACTCACAGTGTGACAGAGACGGCTTACGTTACTGCCGTATCAACTAGACTTGTGACGGTGACGGAGACGCCTACGCATTCTCACACAATATATGCCAGTCTCACCGACTCCACCTACGCTCAATTTACTACTCAAGATCTGCCGCGGAAAGAGTAGGGCCTCGATCTTTTAAATTTCAAGCAGCAACAATGGGCATTGTGGGAATATGCATGGCCAGGCTTGAGGAGGCGGTATTGGACTACCTGTAGTAGGGAAGGGCTACGCTCGTTTTGGGCAGACATGGTCTTGTTGATACAACCCCCCTATTTTGTAAAGTTAGATTGATGGAGTGCACATTCGGCTTATCTGGGTCTGTCAAGGTTGTATTACACTTAATTGAGTTTCTTAACCCAAAACCCTCTATGCATATAATAGTGTCACGAGCAGCGAAGTTCTCTTTCCCTTCCTTTCTCTAGCCTATGGTATTTTCAAACGACTCAATTCTATCCCTATCCMCCTCCTCTCCCTCTCCCACCTCTCCGCCCTCCCCTGCCCCCTCTTCCCGCTCCGGCACCGCCTCTACCTTTCCCCATGGGCACCTTCGCCACGATCCCCGACGGCAAATCAGCAACCTTCTCACCATCCCGCCACAGCACACCAACGCCTTGCCGTCTACCCCTAACCTCCTTGAAGTACTTCAACGGCACGATACCCTCCTCGTTCCCATCCGTTAACACGACCCCATTCGCACTAATCCACCACTTAATACCCCCATCCTTCAGGCTCCTCTCCACATCCATGAAGATCAGCAGCTCGGCATCACTCCGCATACCACTAATCMCCCTAGGCTTCCCATCGGCATCCACATCCTCCCCGCCCTCGTCCTCAGGCAACAGCCCCGTCCCAAAATGCACATGCTGGCGCCCCATCTTCTTCAAGCCGCCGGACGCCACGATCGCCGGCCAGAAGGCAAAGTACGTGCCATGGACCACGATCTCGGGGATATTCGCCGCCTCGAGGGTGACCGGGGTATGCAGGGCCTCGTCCGCCAGCGCAATGCTATGGCCCTGATTAGCGCGGATGAGCCACGCGGCCGGGTCATCCGGCGCGCTCCCGGGGTCCGCGGACGGGTCCTTGGGTTTCATAGCGAAGCGCTGCTTCGCGTTGTCGGCGACGGAGCGGCGGATTTCCTCGAACGAGGGGTTGAGCGCGCGGATGCGCTGCCACTGCAGCACTTTGTCTAGAGGCGCGTACCCCTCGGCGTCGAGCTTGATGCCTGCGTTCTCGGCTTGGTGTCTTAGGAGTGAGGATAGTGCTTTGGAGATGAGCATGTCGCGGTTCTGGCTTCCCCCGCCGCCACCGCGACGATCTCGGCCGCCTCGGCCGCCTCTGCCTTTCCCTCTGAGCGCCGCGTTCTCCACTCTCTCGGCAGTTTCCGCGAACTCGCCGTCCTCCATATTGGACGAGCTTTTATTCCTATGTCTACTACCGCCACTACCGTAATTCCGACCTCTGCTTTGAAAGTATTGTGCGAGTGCTGGTGAGACCCCTTGCCGAGCTCCGTAGATTTGCCCCGCCGAGCTCACTGAGTGGCGTACGAGCAGTGGCCTCGCTGAGACGAGAGTAGGTAGAGCCAGGGTTGGATTTGGAGGTAATAATAAGACGAAATGAGAAGTAAATGAGGGAGCACGAGAACGAAGGACCAAATTCTTATTCTACAGCTCAAATTAATTAAAGTTGACGTCGTGATTGCTTGGAAATCGCTGGTGGGACGTGGGACGGGAGTGTCAAATTGGTGCGTCTTAAATGTCATTGAGCCGCAAGCAGCTACCCAAAACCAAAAAGTAGGGCTCCACTTCTCGGCCTGAGTCAGTTGCCTTTCTGCATTGGAGCTTCGAACGTCATGCCGAATGGGTCCCTGATGCTCACACATAACACTTTACACATTTCGCAGCTCACATGGTATTAGCTACAAAAGGTGGAAATATACTTAATGTTCATCGCAAGACCCTAGTATTCATACATTATTTCGCCGTACTTTGGCGATATATTTACATAGTACATTGGTAAACGGTTTACCGCTAACCTAGCGCCTATAATTGGTATAATAGGCTCTCCCGTCCCTAATCCCGGCCCCCTATTCGGCCAACCCAGCCTGACAAAGGAGCCCTAGAGCTGCGGCGGCTCTACACGCATCGTTTTTATTCCCCCCGGAGATCGGTGAAAGAACTCTCCCCAGAGCACACTGCCCTCTTTGCGCCAATATCATTCCGTCACCTTTTTTGCCTTTTGTTCCTAGTTGTTTTGGGCTGATATACAGGAGATAACACTGACAAGTGTTCGCCTCGGGTAATGGCGGTTGAAGAAAGTCGTAAGCTTTTTGCGGCCGCGGGGGKATTATATGAAGTAATGTTCAAAAAAACAAATAAAAAGAAAAAACCGCCTAACTATGCAAAGTTCATGCTTATGGGAAATTGCCTTAGCCCAAATGACTGTCTATTGTTACATTGTCATGAGCGTTTCATAGTCGTTATGGCATTATCGGTAGCTGCCCGATGCAGGAGAGTTCGTGGCAATCATGCTTGCACGGTTCGCTCTCTTGTCCAGACTTCCAGCGCGAGCAACGGAAAACTGCCGTTGCGGCCGGTCTTCGACCTGTCTATCTGCGACGCTGTATGTATCGCGTTCCGGCGTTGATCGATCGAAATATCGTCGGACAGGTGCTGCAAGACCCGATGTTGTCGCTGGGAGTACTAATCTAGTATTGAGCGCTGAAGAACCAAGCCGCCTTCGAGGCAGAGCTGAAGAGGCTAAGGGTTCGGGATCTTTTGAAGGAGGTGCAGGTAATTGCGAAGTGTATTCGCGGGTTCCAGATCTAACTCCATGGACTTCTGTGATAGCACGAGAAGGCGCACGGAAACGGACTTCATCGTCATTGTCTATCGTTCCCCGACGCCCTCGGATCAACACAGGCTTGCGATCGGACTGGTCCTCGGGCTCTTCCGTAGTGGCGCGACGAGTTCTAAGCAGTGACGATTTGCGCCCTTCTTCCGGCTCTTCTGTCCCGGCTCGGCGGGTACGAGATAGTAGGAAGGAAGTCTTCCGACCAGCCGCAGCGGCTGCAGAATCGGTCGGTGTTGGAGGCATTGTGGCACTATACCGTGGGGTCGGTAATGCACTGGCTACCATAGTGTTATTCCGCTTGTCTTCAAAGCGGGACAGTGCTCTCGGGCTAGTGTGGACTGTGAGATTACGATCCGCAGTACTTCCGCGCCTTTGAGCGGCTACTCCTGAGAATTTCGAGAAGCTATCTGGAAAGTTTGTGATGGTAGGGCTTCCCACTGGAGGTTCCTCGGGGGCAGGGGGAGGGGCAGGGGCAGCAGCAGCAGCAGGTACTTGCTGCGGCTTGATTTGCGCCGCCCCTTCACTCAGGGCGAGGCATAATTCAGTCAGACTGCGGCAAATACTATCTGCTTTTCGTCTGAGCTGGCGGTCGGTAATAGTGGTTCCACTGCCGATGCTACTCGCACCGCTTGCGATAGGTCCAGGTTGACCAGCGGTACCCATCATTGTGGAAAGAGCTAATGCGTCGTTGGCAGCGGTCTCCAGCGCCTCAAAAACTTCCGCGCTAAGGAAGCCCTTGGATTTGATTAGTGCTGAATATAGTAGCGGGTGGCCGTCTTTCTGCGTATTGCTCGTATCTGGTGCTTGTACAGCACTCCCGGAGCCGCGCTTTGGGGAGGCAGATAGAGTCGTCGCGTTGGTGTGGGCAGTCGGTGGTCGCTCCTCAGATGCTCGCGATATAGCGGCACCGGAAGTTGCTGGGAGTTTGCCAGTCAATTCGAGACGATGGATACGGGATTTTAAGTCGTCGAGTTCGTCCCACACTGTAGAAGGAGCAGCAGTCGATGCCGTCGAATTAGTCCCCTCAACGCCGTGGCTCGCATCGTCTATCTGGGCTTCTTGCTTCTGGGACTCTGTTGATTTTGGGACTAGTGGCGAAGAGTTATATGTGCGAGGGTGACTGTAGTTGACGCTAGATTGTTTTAATGATGACATACGAGATGGGCCGGAAGCGCCATTGTCAATAGACGCCTGTCTTCTCCGGTTATAAGAGCTAGATCCCTGGTCTGAAGGCACGTCTTGGAAAGCCAGTGATCGGGGAGTTAGTGGAGAGCCACGAAGAGGAGTGCTAGCGCCCTTGAGTTTCGTCTCATCACTTTTTTCTCTAGATAGGCCCCGATACGTTAGTGTACGGGCGATTCTCTCTCCTGACTGGTCATCACCAAAACCTCTGGATCGAGATGTTTCTTGATCCGACAAGCGCCGAGCCATTTGTGGAGGTGAATTTGGCTGGTATGAAGAGACGCCTATTGAGAGGGGTCGTCGGCTACTTCGTGTGACTCGGGACTATATTACGGGTTAGTTGGGGGTCAAACTCAGCAATCAAATTAATAAAAATCAACATGGCTATTGTGTGCAGAAGCGTTGGTAGCACAAAATAGGTCTGCTGTTCACCGTGACCTTAAAGTGAGCCATATCGTGGAGCAGAAGATCCACAAATGCGTGCTATGACACCCGGGCGCCTCCTGAAACAATTCGAGAATTAAACAATTTGTCGACTTACAATAGCGCTTTGATTATCTCCATAGTTTCCGTTGCTGTCTACGCCGCGGCGTAATGGATCCTCGCGTGCGATCTTGAGGAATAAATCGCCGTTGTCATCACCGTCTGGACGATCACCTGCTGAGTCAGGCGGTGTTATTTGTGATGCGTCATCAAATCGTCTCCCCTCTAGCGCACGTAAAGTTCTGTCGCGGTGATTTGAATCGCCATAATCGTCGCTTCCGTCGTAGCCACGCATCGACCGAAGATTCATGTCGAGCACAAGACTCCGTCGCTCGCCGGAGGACCGAAACGATCGAATGGGTGGGATAGATGCGGTTGTAGTGCCCGAAGTGCCTGAGCTTACGGATGGTTTGTAGGATACCGGTGGTCGCCTCGCTACCGAGCTCCTTCTCCCATCGGTCGCTGTCCTCTGAATAGTTTTCGGTAGTAGGAGTTCCCGCTGCCCGTGCGCCGACTCCCTACTTGTCTCCTCACCTGGCACTGCACCTCGACTATAGTCGGATGCGTGCATTCGCTGGGTAGACGATGCGTCGTTGATTGAACTGCCCGATAAAGGCGCGCGTCGATGCTGAGGCTGTACAATGACAACAGTGTCAGTAGAATCCGTGGGGGATTTGACGCTGGTTGTGTTAGGCGTGACTCTATTAGCGGTAGCAGAAGCAGAAGCGGTAGATGAGTCTACGGAAACAGAACGTTTCGCATTGGCGGATGATGTCGATGTGGCGGTCGATTGGGTGGCGGGGGTCTGGAACGTGGATGCCCGAAACCTGGATGGACTCGCTTTTCCCGCTTGCAATTGTTCGTGTGAGACAGAATTAGAATTGTCGCTATTATTGCGACGCAGATGCGCTGGCTGTGGGGAGAGTTCCTGGGCCGTGTTTGGTTGTGTTCCGGTGTGCTGATCCGAAACAGGTGAGACAGGCGAGGGCGGAATATGGTGACTTTGCAGAAGCGAAGGCAGAGCGATGGGTTCTTTCTTCAGATCGGCAAAGCGAAAGGCGGGGAGTTTGGAGGAGTTGTGGCTCTGTCGGTGTGCATGCAAAATAGTGTGGTGATTATTAGACGGTGTAGAAGAATTTGCGGTTGTGGGAGCTTGATTAGTAGTTTGGTTTGTTTGGTTTGTAGTAGCGGTGATGGTCGCGGTTGTGGTTGCAGACGAAAGGGAGGATGCGGATGGGTCCGTTGCTGCTGAAACTAGAAGGCGTAAGTTATTAGCGGTTGTCGTCCCTGCTATAGTCGCTACGCTGCACAAAAAATATAAGGTAAGAATCGCTACCATTACCATTATAGTTTCCGCTAGCAAATGTCCGACTGGAGACAGCGACTGCCTCAGAATTCGATTCCATTTCGTCCCAACTTCTTTTTCCCTTTTTTGACTTCACCCAATGTTTTGTTTTGTGCCCACAGCCCTCAAACTATAACTCCTTATTGCTTGTCGAGCAGGGCCAGGTCTGTACTAGTTCAGCTTCAGGGTCGCAAGGGTTCCGAACGCTGTTTTTTTTTTTTTGCATGAATAAGACAACAAGGAGATCCATGGATGATGTCAAGTCGGCCTGTTGCTTCGGACTGCGCAAAACAAACAACTATTGTCGCGATCGCGAAAGGCCCAGCGCCGACCGAAGGAAAAAGGTATTGTAAAATGAGCGACTGGTGGTAAGAGAGGACCGAGGTTTACCTCTGGTGCTAAGTCTCAGGAGAAGTTCATTGAGTTGAATCGGGATCCTCGATCATATTGAGATTCAACCAGGACAGGGAGACGGGCAGAGGGGGTAGCAGCCCGAAGGTCCAAGTCTGTGCCAGGGTGTATGGGCGTATGGGAAGGATAAGGATGGTATGGATGTATGGATATGACCCCTCGGAAGCCAACCCCAAGTTGACCTGGTATCAACTAGGAAAGGCTGCTAACTAACTACATCATATGCATACTTCATCTACATACAACTCACAGACCGCACGCTGCTACTTGTTGGTCCTTTGTCAACTCCTCCTCCATCGCTCTACTCGTCCTTTCCCGACTGGGCCTAGGGCTCCCTTCTGATTAGACGTGGACAGCATCGACTCGCAGTAGTCGGAGTCGTTACAGGACTGGCTTCGCGCGCCAATGAATCAAAACTGCTAACAAGCCGACCGCATGTGGGACGCAAACCTGATGGAAAACAACCACGCAGCACCCACGCAGCACCCACGCATCGCAACCGAGTGCCACTTAGATGCATGGGTGACTGATAGACGAGGTCCGTGAGTCTGGGATGGTACTAATTGTATGTACGTATATGCACCATACAAAGGACTCCTGAACACTCGGGTCCGTCTGTGCTGCCCAGGTTGATCCCCAATAAAAGGATCTGCAGAGCGGAAAGAATTGGTACATACAGTTCAGGGGCTTCCTTTAATAAAATTTCGATATATTTGTGGTACAGGTGACAATGAACAGGCTGCACGGAGAATTTTTCTTTCCTTGTTCACCTCGAAGTTCCTCTTGTGGAACACGCTCCCTTACTTATGAACCGAGTTGGCGGTGAGCGTAGAACATTTAATGGAAGCTCATGAGATATTAAATAGAAGGCCTAGGCTTGCAGCGGTTCATGCTTAGGCAAAATCAGCGACACGGCGATAAACTACCAATCATGGCAGACGGTGGGTAATCCAAGGTCTGCTTGCAGATTACTACCGTAGTGCTGCAGCACATTCGAACGTGCAAGTTTGCTGCAGCCAACCGGAAACGTACACTGCTATCTCTAGAGGAGGTTGGTCAAGCTTCACTGTTTAGGAGAGGCTCTTAAGGTTCCCAGGCTAACCTCACAAGGATAGTCTAGACACGGAAACGAGCGACAACGTTTAGTTACCAACTTTTAGTCAGGGGCAGTTGTTATTATACGGTATTGTGGTGGATCTCAAGTTATTAAGAAGACGAGGKGAATGTGGGTTTAGGGATTAAGTTCTTCACCGGAGCAATCGCTGCCAATATCTGCAAGTAAATGTGAAATGTGACGAGATATATAAGTACCTACTCAATCGCTGACGATAAATATCTCTGCTACTGGGCAGGTAATTCTTTTTCTTATGCACGTCGAGTGCCACTCATTCAACTTAAGACACGGTCGACCTGCTGGATAACACATCCAGAGTCTTAGCCTGCGGAGTCCTGCAAGGAATCAACGGTCGGCTGCAGACCCCCTCAAGGGTCCCTGACTCTCCTCTGCGCGATTCCAAGCCACCAACAAAACCGACGAACCGAATGCTTTGGGACATTGAGCCACATTGGATAACGGACCCGTTGAGTTGTGCTGTGCATTGCATTCCGTGCCGGTAAGCACTAATAGAGACCACGAATAATAGAAGCTTGATGCAAGGAATCGGTCAGCGGACCACACACTGCGGGGTTTACCTTGTACTGGGCTTTTCATCAATCTGTTGCCGTCAATGAGTGAGGTTGATGCGTTTTCCTCTCCGAATAATATGGGCTCGACTCCTTTTTTCCAAAGGCGGTACTGAGGTTACACCAGACTCCAGAATCCGGGAGTGCACAATTTCGAGAAAGGTAATCCTGAGCGTGCGCAAGGGGATTCTCGGTCAATTTACCGTGGTCGATCACAGAGTCGTTTGCGGCGGGGACACACAAGGGACCCCGGGCTCTTAAATCGCAAACCGCAATTGCGTGCGCCGCAAGCGGAAATACCAGGATCTGCACCCCTGAGCTTGGAGGAGATCAAACGCTTAGCTAAGGCTATGAAGTCCGTGACAGCACGAGCGCCGCCCATCTAATCAAACTTTCACACGTTCTGATATGTTTCAGCATAATACAAACTTGAGCCTCAGACATCCCTTCTTCTCATGTTCCTGGAGAGAGAACCGATGAAACTCTTCAATAGATTAGTCGGTTGAATGAGTGTCGGTGCCAACACAGGGGGAACTGTGCTGGATGTCTCAGAAGTATGGTCAATTTGCCGATTTACTATACCGGGATGGTCCGTTAAGAAGCTCGGAGACTTAAGCCTAAGTCGGAGTGTCGAATTACCTAAATCGATAAACTGGCCGATAGTCCCATCCAGTTGGCAATGAATTAATTTGAAAAGCAAAAGGAGAATCGGCGCCAGATCGTCGGATATGGAGTAAATATCTATTCTTTATGTGCGGTGGTTTCGCTTTGTACATAGTCTTGTGGATAATGATACTTTTTGTTTCATTGGCTTTTTACAAGCATATTACTTACTTAGGTACCTGTGACGTGTTGATGTCTTGACACATCCAACAAGAGCACGGTCCTCTAGCGAGTCTTTGCTTCGTCGAGCCTTGGTCAGCTCTCCGGCATTCAGCCTCATTGACTTCATCGCGTTTCTAGAACATCGTCATCTTCATTCATGCTTTCTCGCCCAGTCTCGATCTCAGCATTTGTTCGTGCCAGGTAAATTAGTGAACGCGAGAAAGAAAAAAAAAAGTTTCGGTTTCAACATTGTGACGGGCGACTAATAGATAGACAGGCACCTGATTTTCTTAAGTGCAGATTGCTATTCCTTCTTTAGTAGTTTTGAACTTCGAGATCGATGTTGGTACTTGTAAGGTCTCTTGGCACGTAGGCTCGTCCAAGTATGTACGACAGAGGCATTTCAAACCATCCCATTGAATACCTTGAAACGGTTGTATCATATAAAGCGTGTAAGTTATCTTGTCAGTGATTGTTGAATTCTCAAATCGATGTTTCGAAACCTTGAAGGCTCAGCGAACACGTGTCGAGCATAAACATAGTGTACTGGAGGGTCTTTGGATCATTCGATTGCGTCAGACGAGGACGTCAAAGTTCTGACGTTTTGTTGGTATTAAAAGATGGGTGGATCTTTGAATCTGATATGTCTGGGATTTATGTAGATAAAGTCATGGATATGGGATGGAAGATGGCACGGCAACCAGCTGGAAGGAGTGGACGAGGAGCAGGGAATGTTGTAAATAAACGCTCTAGCGCCACGGCAATGTGTGCGCAAAATAAGCGAGGTCCATTTTCTCGCGCCAAACGGCCAAAGAAAGAAGGTTGAGACATGAACGTTTCAGGTATGCCTAGGATACGTTAGTCCAAAATAGTAGCAGCAAGCGCCAGCGCCGAGTCGGCCGTCAGCCGGCGACCGACAATGGCCCGTTTGCCAACTGTTGCAATTTTACGCACATGGCGACAATCACCATTTTAAGCTGTCTTTTAAAAGATCACATATAGCAACGGAGAATACCATATGTAGGTCTATACCTAGTATAAAATACATCTATGGATGGATACATTATTTACGGAAACCATAGCTTGTAGCTTATGTAGTATAGTATATCGTATATTGATTGATGAGTAGTATCGTCTTCATATTCTCAAGAGTTGCTCTCAATAGCACTTTACTCCCTTAAGTCGCTAGTGTATACGAACATTAGTGATTTGGATGGTTTATGTAACGTTGATATATGTGTATCTTGCTTCACCCACTGGCAGTTTGCAAAGTCAGAACTCAAATAGACGTTACTTAACACTCGCATTCCGTCAGGCAGAGCCTTTGACATTTTGTTAATAGTGCATTTGATGAGCACATTGCGCACGCGTCATGATAGGGCATAGGAAAACCCACGGAATTAGTACGTAGGATTCATTGTTTAATTTTCTTCTCATTCAACAAGGGATATTTATTGAATTCAGTCCCTAGGATGCCCGGTGAATCCGATCTAAACACCGAAATACCTTTAAGAATGAGTTGATCTGTTGGTGCTCAGTCTATTCTAAGAGCAATTAGGTCACGCCTTGCGTACTAGTCGTATGAAGTTGAGCTACGTCAACTAGAGGCTGTCGCCACTTGGGACTTGATTGGCTGTGATGAATTCAATATTAGGAATGGAGAATTCCGTGAATGTTCATCCTCAAAGAGCACTTCCACAGTATGACACCAGCACGCGTAGTTTACTTAAACATCTTAGTAGCGCGTTATGATACCAGATACACGGCTTGGCATCGTGAGTTAGAGAATTTAAGTATCATATGTAATATCATCTTAAATGAACGGCTTTCTTGCCATTGATCTTACATACATGTTGCCAAAGCCGTTTGCAGCCCAGATGGCAATCAACGAATGCACGGGAAAACGCCGCATTTCCCACAAGTTCCCAAGCCAGTTCCGGGTTTTTGCTTGGCATGGGAAGAGGCGATTGGTGAAATGAAATTATCAGCTGCAAGACCAAATTTGGCACACACGCCTTGATTGGCCGACCTTTGGCGCCTACCTAGCTGCAGAGGCCTATTAATAGAATCATCACCATCCCTGTCTCGGCCAGTGTCTCGTTTCGCAAAGGCAATACCCCTGTCAGATGGAACCACTCAGAATAGCGCACGCTTCAATTGTTAGCGGCGTAACGAGCCACCCGCATTCCGTGGACCTTCTCTCACGGTGAAATGTGCAGTCAGATGCTGCGTAAACAAGCAGGATTGAGGGCCGCCACTGGTATTTCCAAGGGCGACTCCTGGTGCAAGCAGCTGGTGCCAATGTGCTGTGTGCGCTGTTGCTGTCGCGGCGAACATCCATGGATAAGTGGATGGATGGGATGTACCTTTTTTTTCTTTCTTTCCAGAGGTCCAGTCAGGTAGCGAGCGGTAGGGAACATGAAGCTGAGGGGCCCCACTAAGTCGAGCTTTGTTAGCGCCTCAGGTCGAGGGCAAGTAGCGATCTTGTTTCAAACACTGCCATTGCCCATAGTGGCTGTACCCCAGTTCTACCGCCCTTGTCGGCCTTGCGCTAAGGCCAACTGCTCCCCATCTCTAGCGCAATCTCAATCCCATCCCCATTCCCATTCTTTCTCCTCCCTCCAAATTCACCCATTCACCAGTCAACACACACAACAATTCCACAAGTCCAGATCCCGCCGTCCTCCACCGCAGCCATCCGCCTCTTCCTCCTCTACCTACGCCCACCCCCGGGTTTTCCTGCTTCTTTCCCCCTTGTTCGCTGTTTCGAAAGACTGCGCGCGAGAGTACACAGGTGCTGGTGTCTGTCTCCGAACGCTCGTCTTCTTCCGATTAATTCTACCCTAACGATTCTGAAAACCTTCCTTCATATCGCACGCTGCCGTTGCCGCTGACGAGATCGTCTCGCCAACCGCCGCACTGCCTACCTGTTACCCGCAAACAACTCAATTCTTCCCATCCATTCGGTATTCCAAGCAGTTGGTAGCATGTGTTGACCTGATGGCTGCCGATTCTAATTGACAGTCCGCCCGGAAAACCAACCGTCAACTTCTTTCTTCTCTCTTTCTGCCTCTTTTAATACCTGACAATACATTCTAATTGTCTTCACCCTTCACTCATTGTTCTCCCCACCCCTTCTTTCGATTAGTCGTCTCGACCTCCTTATTCCAGTACGGCGCAATTATTAGTTGGCTCTGTGGTCGTCAATCAGTGCACAGAGAAGTCGTGGGCGTGCTCGTTTTGGAATAAGCGAGGAATATACATAGATAGCCAGGCCGAATCAGCTTGGTAGTAACGACATTGAAAGAGAAGGAAAGAAAAATCAAGAGTAGGAAAAAGGATACAGCAGCGCTGTCCAACACAAAGCATCTTCTTAGACGTCGAATTACGACAACACTCATTGAAGAGATCGCTCATTGTGAAATCACTTACTTTCAGCCGATCTAATAATTTGCGACACTACGGCAGCCGAATTGCGCCAAATTTCGGTCTTAGAAGGAACATTTTAAACGTTGTGGTGAGGAGTAGGAATTACAAGAAATATGCCGTCCGCCACCGCCAGACGATTATATGAGGACCAAATACCCTCATTTATGTCCATCTTCGATCCCGAGGCAGATAATAATATCGATGAGAGGGGATTGGTCACTGTGGTAGACTCTAAATTAATGGAGATGGAATCGTCCTGTGCACCTGGGCAGCTGCCCAGTGCTTTACCGCAACAACACCTGTTGCGGCCCTTACCATCCGACCCTTCGCACCGTCACCACGACAGTACTTCGACACAAAACTCAGAATCCGCCGATTCTTCCCCCACAACTACCTTGACTACTGATACTTCCTCACTTTCAGACCCGTCGCCGTCATCTTCCCCAGATTCGCCAGTCAATTTGATACCGTTGAATTCATTCCCAGCCACCAACTTCGGTGGCTTGCCATCAACGATGAATAATCTAATCGTCAACGACGGTAGCAGTCGCGAGAGACCGATGACATCTCCTTCTCCCAGAAGAGGAAGAAATATGAAGGGTTTGTCGATACAACCTCCGTTTGCCAATTCACTATCCTCCAATCTAGTCTCTGAGCCTGCGTCTCCAAACTTCATTAAGCCAAAGATCCCGGCAATGAAGCGAAAGCCTAGTCAACTCAGCCTCAAGACTGACTCAACTGGCCTCAACATTCGGCCTACGACTCTGGAGGTCCCAAGCTCACCTGGTCTACCTCCGATTTTGCAACGAAGGTCTCTGAAGCACTCAACGTCGTCTCCTCATATGCTTTCTGGATTGAATGGATTAAAGTCTGCCACATTTGGTCCTTCGGGTGGCATGAATTTCCCCACAGTTCTTGAGCGCGGTACTTCAGGCTTGTCCGAAGTATTACGACCAACAAAGCCTGGAAGCAGTGGCCCGGGCTTTGACACTACCATTCTAGAGGAAGATTCGCCTATCAGAACTCAACTTGCTAATCGTGCGGCAATGGACTTCGAACCGTTCATTGAGCCTGAAAACAACGAGGACCAAAAATCACCAGGATATCCCGATGGACCTATTGCCATTTATGATGACAACGTTTATCTTTACTTGGAGCCTACGGCCGAGGAAGCCTCCAAGTTCGATGTGGTAATCAATGTGGCTCATGAAGTGCTCAATCCTTTCCAGGCTACGGGCAAGGAGAACAGTTTGGAGGGTTCTCAGGCAGTTCGAATAGAATCGCCAATTCCTGACACCGCCATGACGAACGACAGCTTTGCTACTGCATTCGAGTATCCTCCCTCGGACGAGAACTTGGTCGAAACACCGACAACCCCTAAGGCAAATCCTCTTTCCGAACCGGAATACATTCACATGCCGTGGGATCACAATACAGATATCACAACTGACCTGATGATGCTTTGTGAGACTATCGAGAAGCGCACGAAGGAAGGGAAGAAGGTTCTCGTTCATTGTCAACAGGGTGCGAGCCGCTCAGCTAGTCTGATCATTGCTTACGGCCTCTACCAAAATCCGGGCTTAACCGTCAACGATGCCTACTATGCTGCGCAGTCGAAGAGCAAATGGATCAGCCCGAATATGCGCTTAATGTACTGCTTGCAAGACTTCCAGAAGGAGGTGAGCAAGAAAAGGTTACCTCGATCCGCCGCAGGACCTCGAAGCGGAAGAAGTCCAACGAAGCATCGTCTTACCCTCTCTGCAAATGCCATTGACATGCAACCTAAGGAACCATTGACTGCACCATTACCCAACGAGAAGGAAGGGGCTGATGGCCACACTGGTACAGAGCATGTTCCTAGCCATTCTCGAGGAAAGTCTACGCCCAACCTAGAAGCGATTTCTCCTGGTCCGTCATCTGCCCCATCAAGCTTTTCTTGGTCAGAAAAGGAGGACGAAAAAGATCCCGGAAGACCCGGACGCTTCACCTTTGGTAACTCGCTTGAGCCGCCTAGGTTCTTTGAACCGCCGTCAGCGCCACAACCGAGCCAGACGTTCGCCATACCTCCTCCATCACCATCATTCTTCAAGCCACCTCCTTCGCCGGCGTTCTTCAGACCGCCTCCGTCACCAGGCTTCAGCGCTACCCATTTCTCCGATGGGCCACAGAGCCTGGGGTTCTCGAGCCTGAATTTCGGACCTTCCTCTGAAATGCACAGCGAGAGGCCCAGTAGCAGAAGAGAATTAACGATTTCTCCTGCTCTGCCGGATGACGATGCTCTCATGTCACCAAGGGTCGAGACTATGACTAACAATCCTTTACACGATTCTTACTCTGGGTTGGCAGGAATGCAGTTTGTTGAAGTGCCCCCGACACCTAGTGAAGGGCTTTTCTCGCCACGACAGACAATGTTTCCGAGGGACCCATTCTTCCCGTTTGGACGCCCTACCCAGATGGCCGACCCGAGAAGTCCTCCGACTAAGGGGGAGACTCCTATTGTTCGTTCCATCGACGATGTATTATAATCCACCGAAGCGATCGCAAATCGATCGATAATGTGATACGCGGCGTACGCAACATGACATCCACACGCATCATAACCCCGTTAGCTTTCATTTGTTTACCACGCCATACCATCGTTTTGATTTTTTCTCGACTTTTGTTTTTAATTGTTTCTGGACCAAGGCAGCACTGGAACGGCGGAATCAAATACCCGGACTGCACAATTGCGAGGCCTCGCCTAAAAAGGTTGGAGTGCTTACATGGTTAACTTTTGCGGTAGTCCAGATGGACTCCGATGGATAATTTTCAGGGAGGGGTTGAGAACGGTAGAAGGGGAAGATATCAAGGTGTAAGTCGGAGAGCACATCTGGAATACGGAACTGGACACACGGCAGGGATCACATTCCTGGACATACACAACATTACATATTGCGCTGAGATGAGTCTTGTGCGCATCTGCTACTTGACCACCAGCCTTTCTAAACGGCGATCGAGCATATATCGCGATTCTATCCGAAGTCTCTCGTCTTTCTTATTCTTCTCTGTTTCGACCATACGAAGCATATATTCACACACACACACACACACACAAGTCATGATGACCGGATTTGGTATCAGCACTAGCTCGCACGCGAGATGCGAAATGCGAGCAGAGACACAAGCAAGCAGAGGCGTTTTAGGGAGTCGGGAAAAGCAAAGGGGTAATTCTAGGAGTTGGGACGTAAGGAGTTCCCAATCCGCCGTGTAAATATAATCCACAAATGTCAATCAATGAGATGACATGCAGCTCGCGTGTCTCGTTCATAAAGTCTAACCAGCCTTACTGTGACTACGTAGTAGCATATTCTAATAGGTTCTTCTTTAGCTTTATATTAACGGAATCTCGAATTCTTCTAATCTGACTTCACTTCCCCATCCTCTTTAACCTACAAGTGACCGCACATCGGGATATTAGAATTCGGAGTACTTCATCGAGTTTCAGTCGTAGCTCAAGGAAATCGTCGTCAATATCGTCTTCGTTGGTCTAATTTGGGCTGTAGCTTTAATTTTCTAGCCAGCCAAGCTATTTCAACTTAACCCTTACTCCTGCCTCGTCATTTCCAACAGCTCAACTTATTTTAGAACCACTCAGCTTAACAAGCCTTAGGTAGGTAGGTAGGTAGTTTTACACGCAAGTAGCCAGCAGCATATGTACAATCGACATGCATAATTCCTTCCCCCTATATACAACCAGGATGGCGGCGTGCCAGCTCACCCAACCAAGGACCCGTAAGTCTAAAACTCAATTGAAAACACTGAATAAAACAGATGGATGAGACGAGAATCGGAGACAACGGTAAATAATCACTGTCCCTTCCTCGCTTTCTCCTCGACCGCCTTCCGTTTCGCCGCCTCCTTGGCTAGCTTCTCCTGGCGCGCGATAGCGGCCTCGACGCCGATGCCGCCAAAGACGAGCCCGACGCCCAGAACTTGCATGCGGCTGAGGCGGTGGCCGAAAGCGACCACTGACAGGATCATGGTGAACATCTTGCGCGTCACCGTCACCGTGACGAGCAGCACCGATGAGAAGGTCGATAGCGTGTAGACTGTTTCCGATTTTATTAGTCTCTCTCCTTTATCTTGACGTATTGAATAGGGGGGGGGTACGGGGAAAGGGAGATAAACTCACAGATGAAGACCTGTCCAACAGCACCACACGCCGCAAATCCCAGCACATCAGCCCATACACCCGGATGCCGGCTCATGAACCCCAGCGCAGCCTCGAGCTCGCCAGCATTCCCAGCGACATCCATGCCAAGCCACTCGCCGACGGGGGTATGCACAAGCCAGGGGCTCAGGACCAAGTAAGCAGCCGTGACGGCCGTGCTCATCAGGTTATTAGCGCACATCATCTGGGGTCCGGTGTACGGCTGGAAGGCGCCAAAGATGTAATCCTGGGTGCTATTCGTCAAGCCGTCGAACAGCAGGTTAACGCCCAACAGCAACAGCCCCCACACGCTGTTCCCGCCGTCCGAGTGGCCCTTCTTGTGCGTCTTGCCCGAGTGTAGCGTGAAGACGGCGACGCCCGCCGTCACGGCCGCGACCACGAGGTACTTGTACAGAGGGTACCGGCGCCGGAAAACAGTGATATGCAGGAACATGACAGGCAGCAGCTTGCAGCTCTTGGCTAGCAGGAACGTGATGTAGTCGATGTGCGCCAGACTCGCGTACCCGAACGGGCTGGCGAGGGAGCTCGTCAGTGCGACTAGGAGGAGCGGGGGGAGGATGCGGCGTGAGGGTATGATCGGCGGGATCGATTTACCGGCGGGKGKGSTGRAGKACAGATAGAGCGCGCCTGTCGTCGCGGCGAACAGCGACTGAATCGTGTTGAGGAAGACGGGGTATTTGAAGACCTCGGTGGCTCCAGGCGGGCCGTGGGGCGTCGTTGTGAGCTTCTCTTGTAAGTAGGCCCAGGTAAGACTATGTGCATAGGCAGAATCCCGTGTCAGTTTCTAAGCTCGACTCGTTCTCGCGATCGCGACGACTCGTTTATACGTACAAGGACCCATAAATGCCAGCAACGGCGATCACCAATTGCGTTACACCCGCATCCTTCTTTGCGTGCGCTGTGTCTGGCGCTCCTTTACCAGCAGCGCCATTGGATTGAACCGCAATACCATCATTTCTTTTAAACGGTGTTGAGGTCTGGCGCGTGACGTATTCTGACGACGGTTGGCGCTCGACGGGCTTAGCCTGCTTCGTGCGCGCCATGGTATGTATTCACAAACACGGGCAGAACGAGAGAGAATAGAAATGAAAATGTGGAAATAAGTGACTACCTTCAAGTTAGCAAGGCAGGTCTATTGAATCTATAAAACATGATCCATAACGATGGGGAAATGTATAGGACCCTGAATTGAAATAGGGCGGGAGACGGTAACGAGCTTACAGCTGAGCAACTGATGACAGATTGGCCACTGTAAGGTTACCACTTTTTACCTTTCCAGCTAATTGGCAATGGCAGAATTATAGCGCCGGAAGAAGCCACTTGACCACTTACGGCAAAACTAGTTGGGCGGTGAGACCCGCCCCCGGCAGTCACTGCCCTCTAACTAGATCTTCTACTCCCCAAAGGGTAAGTAAGGTAAGAGCTAATACCTGGACTGCTGAATACTGACCATTTATGTACTAACCCCATCTGGAATTTCCGATATCGCCTATTTGATAAGGCTTACTGAAATGCTACGCGAATCATCCTCTACTCTACGTCAAAAAAAAAAAAAACAGCAACCATATTCAGCATGCCATATTTAATTAATCATTCAGGTTAAAACGAGTAGGCACAGAGTTGGTGGTGACCATGCGCATGAATTATTGTCAAGTTCCCCTCTACTGCTAGATACTCCCTATCTAGACATCTCGGAAGATCGTATCCATTCCTTGTTAGCGAGGGGCAAGGAATATTCAGTGACTAAAGCGCAAATATCAGGTCCAATGCCCTCTTTTGAAACGTCAGAAAATGAAGCGCCTCTAAAGCTACCTACCGTCATTCCTGTACCTCAAATTCTGAGTCATTCGAGTATTGACGGTATTGATGCTTCCTAAGGCAAAACACACTCCTGAGCACCTGGCGGGTTGCGATGGTCCCCCTGAGAAACCGGCGGGCGGCAACTCGGCATCTCGACAGATCGCAAAAGCCATAGTACAGATGTGGTCAAGTCTCAGAATGCCCGAGGATTCTTCGTGCATTTCTGACGCTAAGAAAGTGAGAGAGAGCTGCCGGTTATTTTGGATCACGAGTTAGAGGGCGCAGGACGAGTAACCGTTGCACTGTAACAAGAGGAAGGGTCGACGTTGCGTAAGAAATAGGGAGGAGAGTGATTATGGTCAAAGCTTGGTGTAGAAGTATGAGATTAGGCCTTATGTTGTAAGTTCGGGAGAAATCAATACAACGAGGATGTTGACGCATGGGGGCGGATGTGTCAAGTAAATAAGAGCTCCGAGAGGTATCGCGCACCACCCGGCCTAGGTGCCAAAGTTGTGCTGTCGAGTAGGTTCATCTCCGAGTGTCTGCCGGGAAGGCTGCCGTGCATCATGTGTGAGGACCCACGTGTCCGTAAGATGTTGATTTTGTCGAGGAAGAAATTAAGGAAAGGGGATAGTGATGAGGCAATAATGAGGTTTGCCTCTGAACAAGGAGAAAATCATCATGTCATATCGTAGGAACCGCCCAAACCAAGGGAGGTCAGCCTTGCGGCAAGTCAAATCTGAGTGCCCCCTTAAACGCAAGGTACGTCGCCATATCAGACCCAACACTAGAAATACTCCGGGTAGATGTATTGATTCCTAGCCTCTCCACGATGGCCATTTGCTTCATAGCTAGCACGTAGAGATTACTCGGGTGCTTGCGTCTGGCTGCGGCGCATCTTCTCCGCTTCGAGATTCTCGTAGAGAAGGAAAAGGGCCGATTCATTCGCTTTCGAAGTTCCCATAATGGTGAACATCCGCTCGCCAGTCTCGTCATGTGGTGCCTATGCGAAGCCATCAGTCACTGAGCTACCATGAACGTTTAGAATAGTCTTACCTTGGCAATAGAAATGCGAGCGCCCGACGTCTTGCGAATCTCGCTAATCTTGCTGCCGCCACGGCCGATGATGCATCCAACCATGTCTGCAGGAATGCTAATGTTCTGCGTTTGGATCTCCTCGCCATTCTCATCGTGCGTGGGCGGTCCACGGGTAGCTGCATCAGAATCTGATCGGCGATTGTACGGACGCACACCTCCATTGCTGAAGTCGGCGCCGTTTCCTGTTCGCATCACGCGAGTGCCACCATAATCGCCTCTGCTAGATGAGCCATAAGCTACCCCGCCAGAGCCAGGGGCGCCGCCAAGGGACCCCGCACCACCAGGCGCTGTTCGGACGACTGGATTGTAGAGAACAGTTCCGGTGCCACGCTGCCAGTCGTCAACCAGGCACTTGCAGATTTCCCAGACTGCTCGCTGAATACCATCGGGTGTTCCCTGCACCTCGACAATTCTCTCGGTCGATTGAGGAAGCATCTCCTTCTGCGCGACCATGCGCACGCCCGAGGCATCTTGAATGGTCTTGATCTTCATACCTTGTCTGCCAATAATGGTGCCCATCTGATTATGTGAAATGAGTAGCTTGATTTCTTTGTGGTAGAAGAGCATGTCAGTGTTGCGCAGTGAAGAATATCCAATTGGGGGAGACTCACGATGCGTGCCACTGCCCTGGATAACACCTCCCATTCCCATCGCAGGAGCGCCCTCCAACAACGCGCGAGCGACGATAGCGTATGCTCGAGAAATAGCGTCGCAACCGCCAGAAATGGTCAAGACACGATCGTGCACACCTTGCACAACCTTACTTACGCCAGCCTTGACTCCCGTCTCATCCCGCAAGTCTGCAACGTTCTTTCCTCCCTTGCCAATAATGACACCAGCTTCCTTGGAAGAGACAATGGCGCGAAGGGTCAATTGAGCCACTGCGTATTCCTCGTCCGTCTTAGGCGCAGGTTCACCATCAGGACCCAAGCGAGGCTCGTTATCTTCGAGCTTCAGTTGGTCCATCGCCGGTAGATGATCAGTGCCGTTAGGCGGGAGAGAGTCTTGTGGGACAGACATATTGCCGACCGTCGCGATAGATGGATGGGTGGCGATTGGGTTGGTTGCGCGGTGCTGATGTCGGTCGTATCTGACTCGGTGATATGACGCGAGTTGATTGAACCAGAGTTCCTGAATGGTTGTGCGCGCAGGAGATCTCGTTGGCTGACGCTCAATGGGGGCGGGTGTACGTAGAAAAGTGGTACGGGAGTGGGTTGCTGTAAGCTCCGGATCTGGCGCAAAAGACAGGCTGCACAATGTTAGCTCTGATAAGCTGCTGCTGCTGCGGGGAAGTTATCCGTGAATGGTCATGTAAGGGAAGGATGTGAGCCTCATATGAGGAAAGAGAGCCAAGAAACGGTTGAAACGAGATTAACAATCAGATCTTATCTCGTCAGAGGCTGTTGCATCTGCACGATTTCGGCATGTGGTTGTAGAAAATAGAAATAGAGATACAGCCAATGCAGAAGCATTAGGAAGAAAGGGAAGGTTATTATGCGAAACTGGGGCTTGAATAGGCGGGGCACTGCATGCTTGACTGACCTTCCGCTGCAGAGTCTGTGCTGCGCGTATATCTTGAAAGAAGTTGCAGCGTCCTGGCCGGCAACTGGTTGGTAAGGTTTTGCGGGGTGGGAAATTTTTAAAAATTTCCCTCGTTTTTTCCTCGCTTGCCTCTCACCTAGGGTCTTGGTGTCACAGTCCACGCGAGAACGGGGACCTTTTTAGATGGAGACAGGGACCGTAGTCGTTGGCGGGCTGGGTCTCGGCAAGGTGGCCAAGGTGGTCTAGGTAGGTAGTCGGTAGGTAGGTAAGGGTGCGTTTGACCAGGGTTAGATAAGCGGTGATGGAATGGACCCTAACTGAGGTAAGGTCCAATTGTGTGAGAGTATTGTTACTACCAGCAGGCGGCGTCTTATTCGCGAAATAAGATGGATCTGGTAGAACAAGAGGAGTGGAGAGGGGGGACTGGCGGTTGAAAGAGTTAAAGGTAAAGGGTCATGAGAGATGAGGATGGAGAAGAGAGGGGGGGAGGTTGATGGCAGTGAGGACGGGAGGATGGTGGTTGTTGCGAATGGCGAGTAGGTTGGGAAAAGTTGATTTCCGGTTGAAACAACTTAAGAAAAGGTACGAAGAAGTTAGGAGGGAGAGAAAGAGAGTGGGATTGAAGAAAGAAGCGTAGGCCACTAAGGTAAGGTATGGAACTCTACTTACGACTGGTTGTTGACGATTTGGGACAAGGTCGGGTGCAGCAAGTGCGTTCTTGCTTCGGTAGTACTATCCAAAGCTCGACTTACGCTACATACATGTATGTATGTACATGGAGTACTAATGCAATACCTACGTCCATGTAACTTCCGTCACAACATTGAAAGTAGGGCAATTCATGTAGAGAAGGTACATATGCCTACATCTACATGCATATATACACATGTATGTAACTAATTATCTTAGGTATATTTTCCAGCTTATCATACATTCGCCCCAGATACATTCATAACGTGCGCAATGCATGTGTAGGTCCGTGTACCTGCCTACTACCTCCCAGCCAGTATCTTTCTGCACGGAGCTGAGGTATGACATCTGCCCCAGTGCCCTTCCATAGATGTTTGTACCTTCCTAAGGAGATCTTAACGATAAGCTGACCCGTGTGGCCACTTACGTTACAGGTGGTGAGGTAGACGATGATGTAATTGCACCGTGTTGACAATAACAAGCTTAATAACAAGCAAGAGCAAGCGGCATTTCCAGGCAGGCTCTATTCGGCTGAAAGGGGAAATAGTACGAGTGATTGTTTCACAGAAGGAGACATGGGAAGTTCGGACAGAGAAAGAGGGGTTTCTCAAGTATATCCCTGACGTATGTACATGGGAGATGTGCTCAAGTCCAATCTGATTACCTCTATGTGTATGTATCTAGCTGACACATCTGATTGCGCTGCCCCAGCCGTCAAAATGGTTCTGTATGATTTACGAAGTAGGAAAGCGTTTCAAAAGGAACTTCGACATTGTTTACATAAGGAGTTACCTTGATGATACCTACCGATTAGCCCAAGTCTCATGATCGAACCTTGATGCAGATAATCGGAGTCTCCCGCGTTAGGTACCAGCCGTGGCTCAACCTAACATCAACTTAGGTACCTAGACTAACGAAAGTTAAAACACTGCATTGGATGTTAGTCCCGTGTGCGTACATTTATTCACATGCACCTCTCTCCACTTCCTCGAAACCTTGCTTCCTCGCCCATTGATTGCTTCTTCTAACGTTTCGGCCACTAACGTCTTCTGCATCAAGTACCTCCAATCATTGGAAGCGCTCACCAACATTTGTGTTTTCAGGTTTAGGTAACAAACAGCACGTCTGATCAAGCAACTTTACGAGTCCCAGTCCCAGTCCTAGGTCCCAAGCCGTATCAACCCCCGAATAGCCGTGTATAGGGCTTTTCATAAACTTCCGGATTGACATATATGTAGGTACAACTGTAGTCGCACCATTAGCCTTTATTCTAGCTGCTCTTGGTCTACCTAGTCCATGGTAGTTGCGACGACATACATAGGATAGCACGTGGTCATCCTATGTCTCTTTGTACTTGCAGGTGTTTTTGGGCAGGGAGAGTCAAAGCATGTTTCCGTTTTGATGGCTTTGACTCAGATCTCGTGCAGCAGATCGTTTGCGTGGCGTCAGAAACTCCGGTGCTCATAGGTTAGGATGTACGTATGAGGTATGCATTCTTTCAAAATGCGCTTGCTAATACATACAAGTATACGTACGGGTAGGGACTGTACCCCACGGACCCGCGTGGGATTATATCCAAACTTGCATCCCTTAGTTGGCTTCTGCTGAGGTACATAACCCATGGATGTTGCCCATTTCCATGTAGCCTAGAGGCTAGGCCAACTTAATCATTGGACCCGTCTCATAGGATCGCTCCTCTTTGCCTTTGACGTATGCTCATGGGTATGGCTACCGCATCACCCCTTTCGCTTTTCTTTGTGACTAGTTCTGTGGGGTCAAACTCTGATTCGTGCCATCAGACGTCTGTGTCGACAGTTTATTTCAGATTTCGCAACCATATCGCCAGCCGGAGGCCGTTGGCCTGTTTGTATTGTTAGAGGAAGAAGAGGGGGGCATTATCAACATGTTCTTAGGGACCGGCAGGATGAAGACTCATCAGAATCTTCTACATTAATGAACCCAACGACACATTAGCCGTGAAGGAGAACCTACTGGAGAAGTAATGAGGGATAGATTTGTCATGCCTCTTCATCTATGTGACAAGTCATGAAACCCCATGGAGAAGAGAATGATTGGTCGGGGAGAGTTCGCCTGAAAATTTGTCGCAGACTCCTACACTCTGCACCGGGTTCTACTATAACATTAATAGTCTATCCAAAAGAATACACCCACCCGAGCTCATCGCCCAGTACGGGAATACACCTTCTACTCCCCCACAGGGAGGCCATCGAATTTCTCGTTCCCATCCAATGACTGAAATTTTGCATGCCATTGGTTGTGTTCCCGATACCAAGGATAGCCCCAGGCCAATCCAGTAGCACGTTTTGTTCTGGTATGCAAGTCGGGGTCCGTACCGTTTTTATGGTTGGACATCCACACGAATGGAAATGGTGGATAATGCTGAGACTTCAAACGACCCCTGTATCGCACCTCTCGTCGAATCGTCGCCCGTCAGCTTCATAAAGCGGGTGGACTCCGATTAGGCTTGGGAGCACTGGCCCGAGGCGTGGGAAGTAATTCGTTCGGCTAGGGAGAGATGTGGTGTCTTACAATATATCGACTACGTCGTCGAAACGTACTGTGTTTGTATATTTGTTCCTTTGGATTTAATGTAGAATGTATGTGCTGCTAAACATACTACAGTAACATCGTCTTTAGTAATTACTACTCGGAGCCAAGTCGGCACTCTCAACGAAGTTGAACCCGGTGAATCCTCGACTCTTACAAACATATCCATGAATAATAGGCCATTGTATACATGCTCGGGTGACGAGATCTTGCACATTCCCTATGGCGGCAAAGGCGGGTAGCTAAGAGATGGTGACCGGCGAGATATGTCATGGACAACAATATGCTCTTAAGGCTCCATTCTGCAACACTAATAACAATATCCACCTACCGTGACAGTTGGCGAGAAGTCAAGTCGACGAGGGCAAAAACTCCGAGAGAGTGTTTGCTGCAATGCATGTCATCCGGAAAGGATTCGAATGTCTGGGTCCCTTATGCAGAAATCCATAACTATTGGCCAGACACGGGATCATGGCAAACGACAATTTGTCCTTTCTCGTGGGGTAGTAGCTTCATGACTCATTGCGAAGTCGCAAAGTTGTATAGGTCGATGTATACCTAGTTACCGTCGCGTGGGCTTGTAACCCAAACACAGTGTAATGCCATCCCATGTGCTGTATTCTATACACACTAAGATTGCACACGTATTGCGACAGAACCTGGCGCTGACTACGTTGATGGAATGTTAAAGACGGTCTACGAATCTGCTAACCTTAGGGATACCCGTAAGTCCAATTTCGAAACGACAGCGACTATTATTAGAGGTGTATCGAATTCATCTTTGTCGTAGAGTGCTCTCGTGCTGCAACCAGAATCTCTTACATGCTAAATGTCCCCAGTGGTCGACCCACCATTCGCCAAAGCTATCTTCAACATCGTAGTCAACCTTTGCGATCCTCTCATTACGCTTCAAGCCGCACACGATACATGCTTTGGGGGCAGTAGGCACTAATTTTTCAATTTGGATGGGCATTGATTCGGATATCTCAGGGATTTTGAGGTGCTCTGCATTGTTCTTGATAGATGAGTTAGCAGTGGCAACGGCAGACCGAAGACGGCCTACGTATTCCTTCCAATAAGCTACGACATCGGCTGCTTCTCGGTCTTCTCGGGCAGCCTGCGCCTTATCTACGCCAGCAAGTTTCATTCCTTTACTCCCTGCGGCTGATATAGTCATTCTCTGCGCAAGGAACTTGTCCCTGTGCCATCTCAACTTTCGGCCAGCAATAATACGTGCTGCAACTGTCGCTAAAGTGATGTATCCTCTGAGGAACTCGATAGTCTTCGGGTCTGATAGGATGCGGTTCTTCACGGAGAAAGGTTGGCCACTGACAGGCTTGTATAGTGATGTGTTCGCTTGACCAAATAACTCGGGAAATACCGACAATAATATAGATGGCGGAGGGACATTAGTCGGCGGCAAGTCATCCTTTGGTTCATCAGTCTGCTTCTCTGTCTTTACATCAACAGGATCCCAATCCCAGGATGACTCTTTGGGCTCAGGTGTGACCACCGACGCCTTGGCCTTTGTCGGTTTTGGTTGAGCCGTTGCTACTGAGTCCCAATCCCAATTAGCATTGGTATTGGTATTTTCAGTCTTCGACTTTTCCTGCTGGCTAGGAAGGTCATCAAATGCAGCCCAGTCATCACCAAATCCATCACTCGCTGCAGACTGTTTTGCGTCAAGGGCCGGCCATGCAGTCACTGGAGACGTTTTAGGTTCATTAGCAGGTTGCTTTGCTTGCTTTTGAGGCGGAGCGACTGCAAGTCCGGGGAAAGGATTTCTATCCTGGAATGACGGAGATCGTGGCGCCTGTGGATAAGAAGTAGGTTCGGTCAAGTTCAAACCCGACAATAATTGAGAAGCTCGAGGCTTCGCTGTCGCCGGAGGTGAATAGAAATCACTGGATAAGAGGTCTGGTGCCGCTTGCACTGGGGAGGCAACAGTCTCAAATTCTCCGAAGTCATCTTCATCACCCTCTTCTGGATGGTCGCCATCGAAGTCATCAGCGTCGAATAAGACATTAGAGTTGGCGTGAGAGGCCTTCCGCGGTGCCTTTGGAGAAGCAATTTTAGGCATTGGCTGCTTGACATGTCTTGACGGACCTTGTGCGAACGGTGAGCTCTGAGCATTGTCTTTCGGTGCTGATGAAATGTCAAGGTCGAGGAGATTATTGGTCATGAGATCTATGGTCGATGCTCGTACAACCCTTGTCCGCCCTAGCGCTTGGTTTTGTGGCTCTTTAGCTGCTGATCGCGACGGAACAGTTGTTGTCACTGAAGTAGCAGGTGGCTGATTCACATTTGGCGCGACTTCAAAATCACCCCAACCATCATCATCGTCTTCATCGGCCTGGACGTTGGGTTGAGCGGGTTGGAACTGTGAGCTTGTCCAGCCACCTGCACTGGATGGCTGCTGAATGTTTCGCAACGGCCCGCTCCACGAAGCTCGTTCGTTACCCCATTGGTTAGCGGCAGGTCTCTTATACTGCCCTACATGGTGACTAGTATACGTAGCGTTGTTGAGGCCGAAGGAGAAAGGATCGGATGTGAACGAAGATGACTGCGCTGGGGCATTCGGTGGTTGCCCCTTGGATTGAGCAGGCTTCGAGGAGTCCTCAAAAGCCGCGAAGAGGTCTGCAGACATGTCATGCAGATTCTCAGGTTGACGGCTAATGAATCACATGGGTAGAAAACGAGAGTTGGGCTTATGCGCGTTTCACAGCGTGTTCGCTAAGCGTCGGAGCAATTGTAACAATGGTATTATGCTCGGTGAGGCTGAACCCGAGAATTAGGGTCGGCCTCGGTGGTCTTAATCGGTGACAGGGATCTCGGCAAGCTTGGAAGATTCGGGAAAAGACAGCTAGCCCAAGATAGTAGTTGTTGCCCGCATCACATTTTGACCCGCACATGCGTGACGGTCTTTGTATAGAGTACTTGGGTACGTACCTAAATAGGTAGTCCGAGAACAGGTACATAATACATGTATCCTACATACCTTCAAGTGGAATGGATCAATGTTCCTGGATACATATGTACATCATACATGTATCTTGAAGATACATCCAGTTACAGCGCTATATAACCCAAGCTTCACATTTACAAGTGAAATCGACTAACCAGGCGCCCGATCTTTTTAATTGCCAATTACACAAATATACATGATATCTACAGTATTCGCGTGATCGTTCCTATTTTTAGGTGTCTCCAGCACGAACTAACCTACCACTATAACAACCCCTGCTAGCTTATAGGCGGATTCGAGTCATGCGAGATCGATCCGTGCTTACAGCACGCAAGAACATCAACCGTGCATCACAAGACATGTTCCCACAGTTTTTATATCAATAGCGCCCTATGTAAGCCATGCGTGTCCGTCCATACGCTCCTCGTGATCGTCTCCTAGCAGAGTAGAGTTGCCCAAGCTCAAAGCATTCGACTCCCTAGTCTTATAGTAGGCAATGCCTACCCTAAGGGAGGTAGGTCAATGTGCACATTTCGCGATCAATAGTTTCAATCTAGACTACTGACATGAGATGAGACTTTAGGCACTTGGCCCCGAGGAGGACTGGTCTGGCTTGAAGGATGCCAAAGCGAGACGCAAGTTGCAGAATAGATTAAATGTCCGCGCTCATCGTGAGTAGCTTGCCTAGGTAGTATAGCCTCGGATGGGGCTAGTTCTATCCTAGAACCCATGCTAATGCTGATAGGGAGGCGAAAAGCTTTGAGCGCAGTGGTAAAAGCTGGTACGGAGCCCAATGCGATGCAGGACGCTCATACGGAAGACAATGGGTGCGAGACAGAGCCTCAAGCCAGCCCCTTGATCGTTGAGTACCCAAAGTTACAATCAACAGACGTACATTATGCCTCGAATGGAGGCAGGGTGCTTCTATTTCCCTTGACCCTAGATCACCTAATCCCGCTGGTGCAATACAATTTCATCCGTGGCGTCTTAACGAATATGGCGATTCTAGGTTGCCAGAATGCCTTTCCCCCAGAATGTTCACGGCACTGGGTTAACATGCCGCTTTTCCCAGCCCCTTCTACCATCCCGGAATCCCTCCAGCCAACGGCGTTACAACGGAGCGTACCCCATGAGCCATGGATTGACCTAATACCAGACAAACAAATGCGTGATAATGCAATCTTAGCGATGGGATCATTCACACGTGAGCAAATTGAAGAAGATGTGACGAGTTCAATTTCAAGAGAGGGGCACCTCCTCGAGTTAACTGGGATAGTGGCTTGGGACGAACCTTGGCGGGCCGAAGGCTGGGAGTTAACGGAAGGKTTTATAAAGAAATGGCCATTTCTCGTCAAGGGTTGTTGGAGCATGCTTGAGTCTACCAATAAATGGCGGGCTTTACGAGATGAAGAACCTTTGGTTATTGGGTTATGACAGCATGTCTATTTTTTTTTCTTTTCTTGGAGAGCCTGATCCACATATTAACCGCGTATGGTCTGTCTATCTGTATATTAACTGTACTATATAGAATGTACACAAAATACTCCTTTTATGAGCTGAACATAATCATCAAATTAGAAAAGATGTTCGGCTGAAACCGTGGTAGCTTTTCTGTTACTACCTAGGTACCTACCTACATATGTAGCAGCGAAGCCTAGCTATTCTACTAACGTAAATACCGGCTCCCCGCGGAGTAATGTGGGGACAAAGTGGTTCTTATCTAATCGTGGCCCTGAAGCGCTGTCAGCTGGCGGCCAGCCTTTCCAACTTCGGATAAGCCTCCTGTACTTGGGGACCCTTCCTCTAGTCAATATATCTATCTACCTTCCTACCATATCTCCTTATATCTATATATTAACGGACATATGTAACGACGACCCGGGTCCAATTTCATACCTACGCCCCGTATCGGCAGGCTCCATAATCAGGATGAGATCGTTGGTCGACTCGACGTGAGTCCAACATTTCCTATGTGCACCTATGCCTCCCTTCGTCACAAACTCTTTGGCTAACCCAAGCCCGTATAATCGCGTAGCACACGATGGCTAGAAACCCTTAAGTACAGTACTAGCCTTGCAGATCTGCAGCGAGCCGTCAAAGATAACGGCCCGAGCAGCCCCTGCATTTCAGGATGTAGATCCATCTGCTGGAAGGTTAGCCGCGTTCAAAGCAAGAGAGCTGAACGTAATCTGACATGAGCCTTAGATCTTCCTATTGAATCAGAGCACCGATGCCGCAAATTGGTCTCATGTTCTATTAGAATCGCGGAGCACATACAGCTCACTAAGAGATCATTTCTTGAAATACATCAAACATCCTGAGTATCTCACCGCTGCCTCCGTCGACCCCTTAGCGGATGATGCCGATGTAAGACGATTATATAGGGTTAAGTTATTAGAACTAACTCGGCCTAGTCTCCTTGGAATACCGTTCGCCATGACGAGGCACTTAGGGCTGAGATTTTGCAAGATGTCCAGCGCTTACCGGATGAACCCTTCTACCACCAGCCTCATATCCAGACTCTCATCCTGGATGTTCTCTTCATATATTGTAAACTCAACCCAGATATAGGAGGATATCGCCAAGGCATGCATGAGCTTCTGGCTCCCGTAGTCTACGTCGTAGAGCAAGATGCTATCGATCCAGTCGACGCCGCTTCGGATGCTTCGGCAGACCCGAGAATGGTGGAAATGCTGGACGCTTCGTTCATCGAACATGATGCGTTCGCCCTCTTCTCAAAGGTCATGGACCACGCAAAGTCATTCTACGAAGTCGGCGAGACTACAACGAGTGCGCCCCTTACAGCGTTCGACCAGCACCCCTCGACGTCCTCAATCGTCGATAAAAGTCAGTATATACATGAAGTTTGTCTATATAAAGTAGACCCCGAACTCTCAACCCATCTCAAGAACATTGAAATTTTACCACAAGTTTTCCTAATGTAAGTCCCCTTCCATTTCCCACCGACAACTTACTAACGAGAATCGAAACGCTTCTTAGTCGCTGGATCCGTCTCTTGTTTAGTCGCGAATTTCCGTTTGACCAAATGCTTGTACTTTGGGATACGTTATTCTCTATAGATCCATCATTGAAGCTGATAGACCTGATTTGCACGGCAATGTTGATCAGAATCCGGTGGGATCGTAAGAACCATGAATCCTGATACCTATGAACCACCATCTCTAATAACTGCTAGTTCTTAATGCCGACTACACTGTTGCGTTACAGTTGCTTCTCAAGTATCCGCCTCCGCAACCGCCATATGGACCACACACCTTCGTCGACGATGCAGTCTATCTTAGCAGCCATTTGGACCCTTCTGGAGGCTCGACACTTATAGCAAAGTACACCGGAAAACCTCCCTCGCCTTCGGTAATTGATTCCGGGGCGTCCACACCTAGACCATCAGCTTCAAACATACGGCGCAAATTTGCTGGGGCCAGGTCGCCCCTATCTCCTTCTCGCTTCAAGTCACCACAGGGTAGCGTGGAAGCGTTATTTCAAGGTGCGGCTAAAAACGTTCTTGAAAGGGGAGAAAAGCTCGGCATCAACCAAGCTGTGCGTGACGCTATGCTAGAGATACGCCGCAATGTCCAGGAGGCTAAAAGCTCTATGAAGGCTGGCAAGGACCTCTTTGCCGAGCCGGGACCGAATAATGCTGCAGTACGAGCCGTCGCAATGATGGATCGGAGGAATAGACGACTAGCAGCTTTACTGGACGAGCCCTTATCTGCGCTGAAGAACCTCGCTAATTCCGACCTGGAAGATAAGAGGAAATTACAAGATACTCTCGAAATCGCTGCTGCAAAATTACAATTCGTCAAGGTCTATCTGGAGGATTCTACGATGGTACTCCCAGATGAAGATGAACCCGTATCGTCACTATCGTCCGATACTCCAACTGGCGATGACAGAAAAGTCGAACCTGAGCCCTTAAGTGATGCCATCGCGGCAATGGCTCTTAGCACACCCACGCAGGCTACCGAGGCCAAAACTCCGGACACCGCAAAATCACCACCGTCCGACTCGCCTGTGCCGGACCCCGACAAGATAGACACCGACGATCCATTAGGCTCCGGCACGTCAACAACTACAGTAGGAAAGAAGCCAGAGCGACCACAGGCGCCTATTCCTACACGATCAACGCTCGCACAGTCCTCGTTCTCATGGATGCTCGAACCCGACGCGCCACCATCGTCTTCCTCGTCCCAACAGCCGCCCATCTTTCCATCGAAACTGGAGTCCTCCAGCAACAATGCGCACCGCAAAAGGCCGTCTGCCAATGCCAACCGCGAGCGCACGGCCTTCCTTTTCGGGGAGGTATCTGCCGATGAGAGTGGGCAGGCTGTCCTGCCGGAGGATATCTTCGGTTTGGAGGAGATACGGAAGGGCAAGGGGAAGAGCCAGGGCTGAAGCTGAAGCTATGCTAATATAGGATAGATATATAGGTAGGGAGCCAGTAGAACTTATGCGACTATACGAGATGAATATATATACCTAGGTACCTAAGTCGGGTTTCTACTCGTGGGCCTATAGTACCTCGCTACACCTAACTCTGGGTGGAGATAGTACAATTTCTTTTGGTACATCTACTACATCTACATTAATCTACTTCGAACAGGGACCTGAGGTACTCCCCTTTTGTCTAACCATTAAGAACATAGTCTCTTGTCCCCCTTTCTAAGACAGAAGGCGTTCCCAACAGTTCGACATTCAACAAGTGCTTTATTGATGATTCATTCGCTATCTCGACCACCCCCCMCCCCCCCCCGCATAACATTGATCCCTCCCTTACCTACTTCCTACTTAGGTCCCTAGCCAGCTCGCCACTTCAAGCCATGTTTCAGCCTCTCCTCACCGGGCCGCTCATCCCGCCACTCGGAGAGGCGGCAGTTCGCCAAAATGCCGTGTAATGCAACGAGAAAATGAAACAGACTAAAAGGAAGGCCTAGACGGTAATGGGAAAAGTCTGCATACGAAGAGGGAAGAAAGGAAAAAAGGGGGGGAACCTCTACATCTGACCTAGAATGTAGTATGCATTTCTCGAGAAAGAGCACCAGAAAACAAAAAAAGAACGGTGAAGAAAAAAAGGATCCGAATCTCATGATGTTGCCGAGAAGCCAGCCATTCTTGTTGATATTTTTTTTCTGTATCATAGCCTGTTGAAACTCCGCGTCCGAAGCATATGCTAATTTCCACCGAGGTAGCTGGTTTGCTCTAAAAACATTGAAGGGGAAAAAAAAGCAAGTAGGAAGAACAATCCTTCTACCAGCATCCATCTGTTTGCTTGCTTCCATGTGTGCATATGTGTATATGTGTGTGTGTGTTTCTTTTCGCGTTTCTTCCTAACCCCTCGGGTCGCGATTCTTCCGAGAGCTGGGTATCATGCAGTAATAAGTTGTCTTCATTCCCCAATCGTGTGCCATATTTCCCGGTGCATTCTAGCCCGTGAACCAATCCAGTCGTACAAAGCGCACCTGACGCTCCTCTTTTGACCCTTTCAATACATAGCCTATCTGTCCCTCCTCATCACGTCTTTAGTCCATCTGGCACCATGGGTGCTGGAGTACTTGATCGATGTCGTATCGCTGCTCAACGTCGCGGTCTAACATACACCGGATGAGGTTGATACTCTCCTCGCTGATTACGTAAGGGACTCTCAGATCGCGGTCCATTATCTCGTCGATGCTATAGAATGGGTTCTCCTTGTAGATGATGGTGTAAAGGAGGATTCCTAGAGCCCAAACATCTTGCTCCTTGCCGCCATATGGTTTCCCTGCCAACACCTCAGGAGCCGCATAATCTATAAAAGTAATTAGGTTAGTTGATACACTGATGGAGAAAATATAAGGAACAACGTACCAATAGTACCAACGAAAACATCGAAAGGCCCACTCTTGATGTATGCCGCGCTTCCAAAATCGATAAGCTTGATATTTCCCTCGCCGTCTAAAATGACGTTCTCATCTTTGATATCGCGATGAACGACTTTCGCCTTTATGTGGAGATGATGTATGGCCCTAGCAACCTGGACGAAGATACTTCGACACTCGTCTTCGTCCATATTCGTGCGGAGCTCGATATAATCAAATAGGTCCATCCCGGGATATCCGTGAGGCGCCATTTCGATGTAGTAGTTCGTCTCGTCCTCAAAGAAGTCCTCCATCTCCACGATATTAGGGTGTTTTAAGTCCTCTCGTCGGAGATAATCTAAGACGTGTATCTCGAGGGGAACTGTACCGAGACGCCGGTCCCTAGTCCAAGTATCGACGAGGATTCGCCGCTTAGTGACGTACTTCAAAACCACCTTCTTCCCGTTATATTTATATCGTGCTAGTTTCACCTGTCCATAGGCACCCTGACCCATATCTTCCAGGATGACGAAATCGTCGATAGTCTTCTTCCGTGCTGGCGCCTCGGCTTGAGCTGCGGGTGTTGGCAGTGGTTTTTCCGAGATCTTCGATGCACCAGTCAACTTTGCAGCCGCGTTCATTGCAACAACCTTGAGTTGTTGTGACAATGCTGACGCAGTAGAGGTAGGCCTGGACTTTATTTCTTCCGTATCTGAACCTATATCTTGGGGGGTATGTGCTGGCGTCTGGCCAGGAGAAGGCTGGTGTAAAGGCGACACGGCCCCGGATAGTACTGGCGATTTGGAATTATCGACAGCTGATGATTTGGCGTTGGATGCGTGCAAGTGCCGGGAATATGTGACCCAGAGCGCGTAAACTACCTCTGATGCCACCTCGCTAGTTTGAGACTCATCGTCACTTGAGCCTGAATCATGGCCAGAGTGCTTTTCGCTCTTAACTACCCGCATCTGGACATCAATTTTCAGTTCTGAACCATCACGATGCTTTGCCGGAAGCCCATCAGGGCTTAGGAAAGTGGAGGCAGCATCCGGCCTGTTTTCGTGTAAAGCTACCAAAGCGGACGCCTTTCTGAAGCTATGTTCGGGTACGACAATGCCATCTTGAAGTTCGACGCCATCGTGGTCGATTAATGTCTCAAGGATTTTATCGAAGTCTGGAATGAGATTCTTGATAGACTGTCCTTCAGGTTTCTCGTATCCGAAGAGCGCCCCACAAAACGCGGAATTCGAACTTTTGATATTGAGTGTATCGGGCGAGACTACTATGATTCCAGCAATATGGGGGAAGCTCGAAACACGAAGTTCGGTCTGGCCCCTGGTTTGTGATACTATAGCGGGGATGTTGACGTTCTCGCCATTTCGGCAGGKGAAATACTTGCGTTTCGCAATTTGAGCATAGTCCACGGCGCCATATCTAGGATCGATACCTTGACGGGGTATGCGGGGGATCAACTTTCCGATATCCATGCCCGGCCGCAGATTATCGTCTCCCCATATTGGACCCGTATCTCCTGAGACTTTGGTAACGATTCCATCCTCGTCAAGGCTCACCATGGCCACATCCTCATGAATTTCTTCGAGAACCCAGATCAACCCTACCCTCTTCTCCTTGACCCATAGACTAGCAGAACCTGTTGCACCGTTGCGCTTCTGTATGGGGACAACGTCACCACAGAGTAATACTCCTCTTGATTTTGTGTTGCGATGGTTCGGTCCTCTTGATTTTGATGGAGTTGTATCTCCGGAATGAACAGTCTGTGCCCGCCGAGTTGGGGTTTTGGGAGGCTGTGATCTAGAGTTAGGCTTGCTTAATAGATGAGCTGTAATGCCACCGCGTCCTCCTAGTAGGGCCGAACCAATTGGAGGAGGGGTGGTAGGCGTTGGCGCAGTTTCCGCAGGCGCCTTACTCCCATCGTCGTGACTGGTGCGAAGGAGCTTGTTCTCTAGCCACGCCCGCCTCTCTTCCTGAACAACTTCTAGAATACCCATCTTACGAACTTCGGCTTTCGTCACTCCAAAGACGAGACAAGCTAAATCATTCGCTGCTAAGATCGTCCACGGAGGCTTGGCTTCGGTTGTAAAGATGGCCTGAGCTGCCGGGACCCAGCGGGTTGCATGACCATGTACGGCGGGGCCGAGAGCTGGTGTATTGAGTGAACCCACGGACATCGCCGGAAGACTTGGTGATACTAGTGCGTCGGCATAGCCCTCCGCAGAACCAGCGTGAAACGGTTGTGCCATGGTATCCATAAGTTTCTGTTGCATTTCAGCCGATCCTACATCTGTATATGTTCTCCGCAAACTTGGGCGCCTAGATACAGGTGGTGACGTCTGTGCTGTGGTGCCGCTCTCATTCGTTGGAGTCCTTGACGAATTCTCGGAATCCGTCTGCTCTTGCAAGGCATCCAGCTGTTTTGGCGCTGGCTTCTGGCTTTCACTTTTCACGGGCGGCGTAGGAGGGATTTGGCTCACGGTAGGCCCTCGGGGCATTGTAGGAGATACCAGCGGTGTTACGAAGGACTCGGGACTAGCTGTCCGTGGTATGAAGTCCTTGTCGAATACATTCTCATGAGAGACTTGGGCCGGACCACTAAGCGGGCCTGGAAGGATAGACGGATCGGCATTTGGGAGGTTTCCCGCGCCTACTAATTGTGCCCTGGCAAGTAGATCAAGCATATGTTGCGTTTCGACATCACCAGAGGCTCTCGCCTGGGCGCTGGCGATACCAGCATTCGACGAGACAGACCATCCCATGCGATCTTTCATGAACTCTATGGATCGCTTCAACACATTCTGTCGGTTATGTATGAAATCTTCAGACTGGTGTGCGAAAGAGAAGGAGTGTAGGGACTCGGAAGGAAACCGAGACAGATCTTCGGAAAAGTTGGGAGAGCAGGGACCTGGGGTCAGAGGGGTATGATGTCCCGAAGGCAGCATCATGGACATTGAGGTGGAACGAGGAACGCCGGCTGACGGACTTCGCGAAGAAACGGCGGTTGAGGGCAAGGTAGGAGTGCGCGGAGTAGGATGCTGACGGATGCGTCGTAAACCAGAAATGCCCAGTCCATGGTCATGTTCGGTGATTATGGGAGATCTGTTGTTTTGGAACAACCATGATATTAGTCGCTATTAACCTAATCTGATATGGTATTTAAATTGTGGCTTTTGGTTGTCTTTCTTTTCTTTTTCTTCCCACTTCCTTTTCTTTTCTTGGCGGATGGGATGTTCGGAGAGAGTGTGTGTAATGAGGCGGCTGAGCACAAATGCATGTGACGTGGGCGAAGGTGGTGTACGTAGGGCAATCAATCCCCGTCCATGTGCCTATTCTCGGATATTGGGGTCCATATGGCCTCACACTAGAACGTACCTTGTGATTTGATCAGACTCTGCTACGGCTGATCCAGCATCGAAGGAAAACCTCAACCTCGTCCTTTCGGGAACTTCAGCCACAACGGCGAGGTTCCCGGTACTGCGGTTCTTGGGTATTCGCAGTGGTGCAGTGAGCTTGTTGCTCCTCGTGGAGCCGCGGCCGCGCTGGGGTTCTGGGTCTCCATCCTGATGAATGTGTTCGGCGCCTTGTGGGTAGGCAGCGAGATCAGTGGCCATGGGCATGACTATGATGCGATGTTTCAGCCTCGAAACTCACCACAGTCCTGGTTTCCACCATGAGTATCTTTCATAATTGACGAATAGCGATGGAAGTTGTGCTACGACCCGCGCGCGCAAATGAGGATTTGAATGGAGAGTGCGAGTGAGGAAGGGGGAGAAGGAAAAGAAAAGAGGATAAGGATAAGGGTATGTGGTATGTGGTATGTTGTAACGAATGGTTGGGTAGAGACGTATGTATGTAGGGTACGGAGGGKATGGGTATGTAGGATGTTGTACAGTATTTCAGAGTGAGGTAGGGTAGTAGGTGGTAAGTAGGTAGGAGGGTAGGGTAGGCTGACGGGCGGCGGAAGCGGCGCGGGGTTCGTCAATTAGTCGAGGTAAAATAGTGCATGTAGTCATGTAGTGCGGTATATGTAGGTATCCATGGAGCCGTGCTTTTGCAGGTGAAGAGTTTGAACTGTGGAAAAGTCGATTAGCGTTTTCTTTCCACCTTGCACCTTCTAAACCACATGCAGTCGCTAGACTCACTGCCTAACGGGTACGTCCCTCAGGCTGCGGGTTCCGTTCCATTGCGGTGGTGGGATTGCTAGGATCCATCTTACTGGAGCTACTGGGATTCGGTTTGACACAGTGGGGGTTTAAGTCCGCTTGCCGACTCTCGGCTGCCAGCAGCAGCCTAGCTGGGTCCACGTTTAATCAGGTGCTACGGTACTGGTCAACTGTGGCGTGCGCTGTTGTCGAAAGCTGGGGAACCCTTGGCCGGCAGCTGATAGGTTGAGTTGCGTCAACGCATCGCCTTTGTCGACTTTGAATTAGATCAAACGTCTCTTTTTCTTGTCTCTTGACTTATTCATGAGAAAGACACCTTGAAACCACTTGCACAATGAAATGAAAGCTCACCTGATTTGAAAATTCAATTCAATTGTTTGCGTTTCTTAGCCGTGTAACAAAGTACTTCCTAAAAGAAGTAGGTTCCTGAACATGCCCAGGCGTATGCATGTGCTCCTGGGCAGTCAATACCAAGAGCTAATTTATGTGGTTGATGCAATCGATAGCCCTCAAGTCGCACAACTGCTGGTTGGTCCGAACTAAGGTTCTGAGGGTCATTCAAGTAGTACAAACTCCCCCAAGTCCAATGCCGGTTACCATATACATGATACACGAACGCTTCTATCATACCTATAACATCTCATATTTGGGAATATGTTTTCCCATGTGATTCTCGGCAAGTCGTTATCCATGTATCCGTGCTTCTTTCTCGTTCTTCGCAGTAGTATTGTATGCACCATGTTGTCGAACAATTCAAGGCCCTCGCTCCAGCATTGACCAACACCTATGATGTCAGTCAGCAGGGGGTATACACCCAACACGCTTAGCCGCCGATTGGTTAGAAGGTCACCCTCCATGTCTAATTAACTTTCCCAACGAAGGCGCGCCTCTGGCGGCTGGTATTTGTAAGGCGGCAGCAACCATGGTGATGACATACAACAGCAATGACGCTGCTCATGTACCAAATGTTTAACTTGACCAAGCTACCTAGGTAGTTGCCTATAGAGTAGAAACGTGGTGTCCGCACATACATACATGGACGTCTAATCCGCGGGGCTTCTCACGTACATCACCTGCGTGCTATCATATCTCATTCAAGCGATAGATTTTCGCGTCTTGTAACACAACATGAAGCTAGCATCGGTAGTTGTACTGTACTGTCTTGCTCCTTTTCCTGTCTCTATTTCTCATATACTCATACACATAATAATATACTTTATAAATCCAAGTATGGGAGAAGTAACGAGCACTACTCCAGTTCAATGGATTTGACAACGGAGGTACTACCGAGGATTGCCTCGCGCCTTTGCTCCGTATTCACCTCCAAGGGGCTCCCGAGAGCCGAAATCTCTCCCCCCGGTATATAATTCCCACCTAAGAACGTAAACTCCGTTGTTTGTCCCCGTCCTATGTGCACAATTCTCCTCTAGAGGCCGCATATTCCGATCCCGCCTCAACCGTTTTCCTAAACGCCGCGCATGCACCCTTTTGTAATGTAACACCACCATCGCCTTCGTTTCCTTCCGTCTTGGGGTTTCCTGTTCTTCGACTGTGCCTTGAACTTTTGATAGACTACTAAAGCGTAGCACGCCGCTTTCGACTCATACCTCGCTGGTATATAGTACATATACGTGTGGTGAATAGGTTGCTATCGTTCATGGTCGCCCTGCGCAATTTCTGTCTTGGTTGCAATTTCAGCGCGACCCATCGGCAACCGCCTTGTGAATCGCCTCATGTAAATTTGCAAGCCCGTACCGATGCCTTCGTATTGTTTTATTGTTTGGGCTAGGCGCTCATGCTTTCGTTGACTTGTGGCGTCTTCCACTAGCCAATCATGACCAAGGACTATTAAGAGCCGCCGGATGAAGGCGAACTCGCACCCTTGTTCCTACGAAAAAAGGTCGAAACGTTCATCCTAAACCTACTGCCCTTCTTCTTAAGGGTCCTGTCCGGTTTAAGAGTGTTCCCATTAGAATCCTCCTCGGAATTACCCGGCTCGAAGTTCGGTATCGGCACGGTCGTTCGACATTCGGGTGATGTGAGCGTTGTGACGGGGATGCCACACGGTCGCTCGACAGACTCTTGGCTAACGATGCTAGTCCCTTGAGTACTGGGCGACAGAGGCATCTTGCCCGTAGTAGCGCTGGTAGCCTGTGATTGCCAATCTCCTGGCGGCACCGAGTTGCTTCCGTCTGTCGTCTCACTACAGCGTTGTTTCCCGTTGTGCCCAATTACTCTATTTTCCGACTCGCTGAATGGATCACTAGCTGTAAATTCTGCAACACTGTCAAAGCCGATTGACACCCCATTCATCTCTTTATATGTCCCCGGAATGCTAGGAATGTGATACGGCTGGTCGGGGCGTGACGAACCGGCTCGCTTCATTTCAGCATGGTTTGGAACCAAGTCACACTTCCCTGTATCTCTTGGGAAATCCTTGATGTCTTCCGGCTGAATAGCTATACTTAGGGAACGCGGTGAAAGTACGCCTTCGGTTAGTCGTTTTCTTCGCTCTTCTTCCATCCCCGGAATCTCTTCGACTGTTTTTTGGAAGAGATCTTTATTTGTTTCGAGCTCGTCAACGGTATACCGCATAGCAGGCAATACATCAGCAACCCCTTGAAATAAGGGGATAGCAAACATGTTCATGAACCCTAATTGAGCCTGAGCAAGTGACAAGAAATCCTTCTTAGGAGGTGAAATGAGAGAAGACGGGATGCCAATGTCATTCTCCATCGTGGCCTGCCTTGAAAATTCGTCACAGAGGATATACATCCATTGCAGGGCGGCCTCATGTTTCCGTGCCTGCGAGTATCATTAGCATCCTGCATATTATGGATCAAGGGTCTGGCAAAAGGTCACGTACAACATTGCTAATGTCCGCACATTTGATGAGCAAAGAGCACACGAACGCTGTTTGCTCTTCTATCATCCGTCCGTTCCAGCAGTCAATTGAATCGATCTCGGTCAACTTCTCTTGAAGGTCGCCAAGTTTCTTCATATAATCAAAATGCAGTCCCATATCTGTTGCTAGAATCGAGCTGATCATGAGAGTACGCATCTTCGTATCCTCGAAGACCTTGGGCCAATATCTCCGAAGTATTTGCGAGTAGGCTGCACAGTGAAAAGATTCGAGGACGGATCGGTCATTGTACAGCTGCGCCAGCGGAGCATTGAGCACAACTAAAAATCCATTGTTGACACCAGGGTGGCCAACATCATGACCAATAGCCCCTATGAGAAGAGTTAACGCCTCAAAAGGCCTTAGTAAATATGCAAGTATAGATTTGTCTGTCGGCTCAACGGGAGAACCGGGTCGGGAAGGATATGGCGGCAAGGCTCCAATGCGAACTAGGAAAATGAAAGTCGCCTGAAGAACGTCGACGGCATGACGAAAATTATGATAGGGTACGAAGGTATTATAAGCCGCTCTTGTTGCGACGAGGAACGTCGTTAATTGATCTGTTTTTTACAACAGGTTAGTCAAAAATTGGCAGTAATGGATGTAACTCGCTTACCTGTCGGTATTCGCCATTGTTCAAGTTCCGGCATGGAAAACGCATGCTTAAACATGATGATGGCTGCGACGAGAAGAGAATCATCGTTGAAATCGTGGGCGCAGAAATGCCATCTACCCACGGCATCGGCGATTTCAGATCGGTGCTCAGAAGGGACGTTGATTTTCACACTCCCGATACGGTCTTCAGGCTCCGTGCCAGAACGGCAAATCCCTTTCATTAACCCGGACACCATGGCCTCTCTAAGGTATGAGTAAGGTTGTTCCTCATGCACTCCCACCCATGATCGCTTACGACCTCTCCGGATCTCCAGAGCTGCTTGCTGTTCCCTAGCAGCCTCCTTGTGAGCCCGATACGCATGAACTTCGAGCGTGGTCAGAGTTTTGATATGTAGTGGACTGGCCATCACATCCACCGCTCCAGAGTCCAGACATTTTCTCAAGAGGGCACGATTGGTTAATGATTTACTAGTTGCATCTGGCGTTTCCGAGAGATAACCCGTATAACTTGGTTGTACAGAGTCATCGTTCGCGCCATCGTTCGACGGTGGGCTTCGTAATAATGGAAAGCTGATGATGGGTATAGGTACGACTAATCTCGAGAGACTCCTTAGGTGAGTCTCATACACAATCCGCTCGAGTAATCTTAAACCATACAATTCCCGCTCAGGATCGTCGTCCCTCTGTTCGCCATTTGAGACATCGGAACAAGGAGAATGATCCCGTTCAGATGACAACGGCTCTAGTATTTGTTCGTCGTGTGGTGTGTCTATTAATACAAGTGTCGGTTTGAGCTCCACCATGGATGTATCATGCAAGTGAAACAGTTTGGATATGCAAGCGTCGCCGCTTGCGCACACGTGCACTGTGACAGTTGTTAGTTATGGTCCTAGAAAGAGCATAAATTCGGATCATGTACTGACCATCGCCAAAGGCATCTAGCAATAGCCGTAGGTTCTCTCGAAGCTCACTAGACTCTGGTAGCTCTGAACTCTCAGACCGAAGTAATCGGTCCTCGAGCACGTTACGATCCACGTAAATCACATTACATGTTGCGCTATCCATCGCGGCGGACTATGGCATCCAGTCTAGCGACCGGAGCGCTTCCGCCAAAGTAATCTGTCGTCGCAATTGGCGCCGCAACTAGGACTGACTGCAGATGCAAGTAATTGTACGGACAGGAGCAATCAATTGAGTCGCAAATATAGGTTAGACAATGTCTTAACTCGCAGGTTCGTTAGTATATCGGGTGTGCGACGGCAATAGCGATAATCGAAGCGCAAAAGGTCGTACTCTCGAGTCGAGGATGCCTCGACGGGCTGGCCACTGAAATTGGGTCACACTTCCAGGACCACCATCCAAAGGATCCGAAAGACGACAGGCGCATGCGACAAACAGGGTGCGTTATAGTTATTGGTTATGCAGGTTCGAAGGAAGACGTCGAGAAATGGTGGAACGGATTAGTAACATGGGACTCGGAGCAAGCGAAGACGCACATATGCGTGCTACTATGATCGAACGTGTGTGTGGACAGAGCCGAAAGGGTGGTCGCGCCTCACACCTTACTGCGAGATTCTGGAGAAGGGAACGACGTTACACTCGAACGGGAACGACAATGCGTTTCGCAGCGTCTGTGACCAAATGGGTTCCCAACTCGTTAAATGGTGATATTTTCCTGTACGCCGTGGCGAACGGTTGGTCGCGGTGATCGGGCGAAAAATGCTACTCGTCGGCTTGGAATTATTTTTCGAGACTATGTACTCTACTGGTGAAGCCGGGGAACCTGAGCAGTACAGAGGTCGACGATGAGTGGATGGGGAAGGAATACCGTACAGTCAGATTGTATGTGGCGTTTCGATAAAATAATAAAAACAAGGAATGACAGCAGGTATTCCCGCGTAATGGAGGTAACAAGCGATGACGGAAAAGATCAAGTGATGAGCACGGAAAAGGGCGTAGGCCAGAATGTCCCCAGCGTGGATTGTACAATAGGAGGGAGAAAAGGAAGGGGAACAAGTGAAGTTTGCGATTAATCGGGTGTCATTTTTAGTGCGACGGCAGTGAAAGGTGTGCTTGCTTGGAATTCAAGTCCCACCACCTTAGGACCTACCGAGTACAGGTATATGTAGAGTACATGTGTAGGTACATGTGCGTTATGTAGGCACTAACTACATATACCAAAATGCTTAAAACCCCAGCGGCAGGATCGCGGTTGTAGTAGACGGGTCCATTAGGGKGGTTGGTAATGTGGTAGCAGTTACCCTTTCTGCCCTTCAATGTTTCTATGTAAGGTTATGTATGTATGAGGTGGGTTGGGTAGCGGCTATGCGAGTTGCTTCCGGTCATTGATGGGAAAGAAGACTCGAGGGGGGAGGGACTCGACATAGACAAGGTAATAAATGGCTAATAGATGGCTTAGGTCTGATGATGTAAATTGCCGTTATGGCCGCGGTTGGTTTCAAGATACTGGTCGCATCTGTATCACACACAGTCTTGGATAAAAATGCGTTTTGGAGACGCGCGCAAAGTTGGGGGCCGTCAATCACTTGTGTCGTGTGCGGATTGACATGTCACTGCATCTCAAATCCGCAAAACAGCCCTGGGACTTGGCTACACGTAGCAGTCCAGGTTGAGGTAGAGATACCGCGCGTGGATACTGTAATGTACAGTACGGGCCGTGTACAGGCCGTACCCCTCATGCCATACATAACAGATACATACGTACATACATACCTTCCCGACCAAGACCGACTGACTGACCTGCCTTCTTCAGAGTCTTGTACATACGAAGTATGCGCATGTACCAGCGATAGCCAAGGTACTCCGGGCAATGGACCCAGCTTTTATTAGTCGACCTTAGATGCGCTGCGCAGTGGTAAATTATCCCTGATCCGTGCGGCTGATGGAAGATTGGTAGAACAAGGTTATGTGCTTCCATAACCGCTGCAGAAGGAATATAGTTTGGTTAATAATTGTGATTATCGCAGCCAATAATATGGATGGCGAAATTGATGGTGTAAGTGGTGAATGTAAAAAAGTTCCAACCTTACGATCGGTTTCGGGGCCGCCGTCCAGTAGATGTGCAGGACCCGATTTCAGGTCTGCTTACGTCTTCTCATTCCCATGTGTGCCCATGTGTGCATCGTAAGCAGAGCGCCGCTAAAATCGACAAGCTTCAGGGAGGGAATCGATATGACTGGCCGCGGCGCTGCAGTTCCCTGCGTGTGGTCTGGGAAACCCCTGCGTGGCCGGGCAACCCACGGGCCATGGGCACCCTTGGCAAACCTTGGTGGGCTTCTGGCCAGCTTCGAAGGCTTCCATCAGGCTTCTGGAAGCCTGTAGCGAACGGCCTTGGAAGTGGAAGGGAAAAGGAAGGAAAAGTGGGAAAGTGGGAAAAGCGGGAAAGGTGGATTCATCCGGCCAATAAAACACTGTGCTATAGCACTAAACGCAAATACACACATACGCTACCACGCGCCAGTTGCACAGGGAGACGCACTTTTGCCTTTTTGGCTTTAGGGACCCTCGAGTCTCTTGGACGATCATTCATCAACCCACCCAGCTCGCGAAGATCCCTCGATTCCCACCCAGTGTGGCTCAGATCACATATCCTGGCTTTCCCGCACGCGATATCAGTTCATTACAAACACGTATTCATCATCAACTTGATTGCCTACCTAGCGTTACCATTCAGCTGGCAAGGTCCGTAAGCGGGACGTTCGGGTCCTTTTTTTTTTTTTTTTGGTCAGATCATCTATCTGATTCGTATTACTGTCTAATTGTAGCAACCAGCACAGTCAAGGTGAAGATTCAGGAATTGGAAGGAAAACCCTGAGGGAATAACGAAAAGGAGCCCACTAGTACGGCGTTTCGCTGCAATAACTTACGCCGTCCCAGTCGTAGCATGACGCCAGCAGATTCTATACTTCCACTGCCAAGAACGTCTCTGATCTTACAATGTAATTCCGTCTCTTTCATCTCCACCAAGCTTGGGATATGAGATAATAAGGAGCGCCTTTTTACAGTAGCAGGTGACTCACAATACTTCAGCCGCCTTTGTTCACCTGACATCAACCGCTTCTACATACGAATCTTTTATTCTTGCCTTCGAATGACGAAGACTTGTGTGGGGTAGTATTGTTAGTATGGCATGTTAGCTCGTCGAAACCATCTAGAACATCGATGTCAAGAATCGTATTCCCGAAACAGGGATCATATCGCGAGGACTTCTTAAATATGAACTGGTAGGTAAGGTAAGTTGCAATAAATACGCCTCATATCATGGACATATTCTGACGATAGACTGGTAGATGATGTTCGTCTCAAGTTTGAATCCTCCCAAGTTGAACAACTCTGGTGCCGAGGCGAGTTAGGCAGGTACTTGGGCTGTACCTCGTACCTGGTTCTCAATACACCGTTTGGCATATACAAGCCTTTAACCGCATGCTTCTTCCTTTCGGTCCCTGAAATCACCCAACCCCTGCACAACGCTAAGGCGATACCCCCTTTTTTTTCTCGCTCGATATCAATGATCATATCCGTTTACAGTATTAGTCATTTTCGGCTGTGTCACCTCCAAACAGCAAGTCTGCCGCTTGCTTTTGCGACCTTCCTCTTACAGCAGCGACTTTGCAATGAAGAGAGATCTGTTGGTCTTATACGCAACCCCACCAACGCGAAACACCGCGAATCGAGGCTGGGTTCGGATCTATTTCCATGCCTTAACCCTCGCACACAACGCACACTAATCACCCCATTTGTCTGTTCGCCGGACCCTTGGACCAAAGCTTAAATGCTTGAAGCGCTTTGGTAAGATCTACACTTATACTACCGCTCTGCTTCGATGTGTAATGTGTTATAGCCTACCTTCTAACCTGCCTGTCTCGGTCCGCATCTGTTTGTGTGGCTCTAGACCACTCTCTATCCATTCTAAAAGACCTCGCTCTCTTTAGCTACCTTCTTTATATGGTCGGCATTGCGACCGGAATGACGGAATGCGACACGATCAACGAAGTAGCGAGGCTAAGAGCAAGGCGAGATCTAGCCTATCTAGCCTATCTGGATCCGAGATGGCCCTCTCACCTCTAATTGTTACTGTCGCATACGCACAAGCCCTATTATAACCTACACTTTGCAACACAGTCCATTGTATTACTTTGACTAAGTTCACCGTTATGGGTTGTATTGTTACCTGTTATCTGTCACGGCGCGTGTCAAAACACCAGGGTCATTCCGACGGGACTCTTCCCCAGGCTTCACAACCGACCCAGATAACGTGGTGAAGTATAATTCATTTTATACCGAGCCAGTTATCATTAATTCCCGTAGACAACATCTTCTTCCTGTTTATCCCGAACATGCTTCGGTTGTGTCACTTACCGCGAATGAGATTTGCTTCGACCAAGCCGGCGGACAATCGATACGCCAAGCCTCACAGAACGTTGAGAAGAGTCGCCGCCTAGTCCCAAGTGTCGCACATATGACGACCCTTTCGACATTAAGAAACTCGTGGAGGATCTTGGCCGTTCTTGACCGCCCCCATTCTGCTCAGCCTCCAGCCTTACTACAATCCCATTCTCCCCTCGGATCCCCGAAATTTCCGAGACTTGGCCGGAGCTACGTTTCTTATCAAGCTCCGACGAAGCTAGCTCTCAAGGAAATATAGCGTATCCGACTGCCGTATGCGGCTTGTGAGAAGCATGGCTTTGCGTCTTCCTTACACTACGCACGATCCAAACCGTTTTGGGCTCAATACCTGCATCTCATGTAGTATACATACGCGGAATATCCCGCATTGACTTTGGCTCCCTCTTTGCCTTGGTTGGCCTGGTTAAGCCTGATTCCAGGACTCCGCAACCAAGAATATCCCCGAAGTTGACAAGGCTTCTACCTAGTACAGTGGATTGTTATCTTGTATCAATCGTTCCGCGCTMCTCCGCCCGCCATCACTATTTCTATTATTGTCTCAGCTTGAAGCACCGGCAGACTGGCAGATACCGCGTGATTAGAGTCGTATCCCTAGTTCCCGCGAATGTGATGCGCTGTCACGACTAGGAACAGGCCTTAAACGAGACAAAGGACCGATGCGGTAGGGCTCTGCCGGTCCTATACGGCGACGACATAGATCTGAAGTCTGTCGGCTTAAAATGCCTCCTAGATTCAAACGGCTTATCAAATGCTGTGAAACGCCATATGGGACCAAAAGTTTTACTTAAGCTGACCCGTCTTGTTCAGTATTTCTGACGGGGGAAACACACCCCGGAATTGAGGCGAGAAAACGTCAGACCGCAACTCCCGAACATTCAGGTCTAGAGAGATATATCATGTCTGGATTTACCACCAGCGGATTAAAAGCCCGATTCGCCCTAGATCTCCGAGTCTATAACTTGTCCATGGGCCTTCAGACGGACCGAGCTTTCAATGTGTGCCAATAGACTGTTTGACCTGCAGTAACTCGCCTAGCTCGAGGGTTGACGATTCCTACGTTGTATCTGCTCTGTTCGAGGCTGATCTAAGTTTAGGCTTCCCAACCGACCTATCTACGGAGGCACTTCGGCCCTCATCCGGACTCAAAAAATCGGCTTGGATTAGGTCATGTAGGGAGGGAGGAACGTCTACCAAGATACTAATCACCCTAATCCCCATCTCTCCATTTTCACGTGGCTCCACGACATATCCGCTCAACCATTGCATCGGCACCAGCTTGGCAAGGAGAATATACGATACAACCTGGCACGGGGAACACTACCTAAGATACTTACCCTATATCACCAAAAATTTATAAACATCCGTAAGGCTTACAAATAGGTAGGCCCCCCTGCTACCAACTTGATATATGGGTATCTTATACATCGCTACTCGCCGTACTCGTCGGCTTGATTGTATCCCGGGGCTGGAAAGTCTACACATTTTAATCACAGGGTAAACGTCTTCATCAACGCTGGATTCCAGGTCTCGACACTACAGCGGTATTTCAAGACTTGTCTCATCTTTGGGAACGGCCTGCCCAGCATCGAGAACAAGCTACGAGATACCGCTCCTAAGCCGAGTATTAAGACTAGTGACACGCCACTCCCAGCCTTTCCCCGCGATATACGGTAGACAAGCTGCTCTAGCTTCACCTTGTGAGTACTAATGCACAGAATGTAAGGTTCTTTTGAGAACAAACTGCACTCAGCCGCAGCTGGAGCCGCGAACCAAGCCGACAAGGAACCACGGCCCGTTGGAGTGACCACTGTAACTCCCTCTCGCCTAATGCCTATGTGAAATGGTAGGGAACATTAGGTATTTGATGGCTTGACTATGAGGGGTGTCTTCAGCGGTACCAATCTTCCATTTTGTCTAGAGTTCCTCCGTCGATATTGGCCACCCATTTCTCTACCTGGAAGATCTAGATATCTCAGAAGTATTGTCATCGGTCACTAAGTTACTCCAGGAAGGACCCTAAACAACCTAGATAATACATTACTTGTGCTATTATTTCCTGTACGGCTTGTATCTTAGGTACTTGGAGCACATATAACCTGAGTAGGTAGTACCATCTAGTTTATGCAATGTTAACTAAAGATGTCCAACAATAGCCATTACTTCTAGGTAGAGCTAATCGTCGCGAGCAAGCCCGTGTTTCAATGATGAATTAATCATACCACAAGGGGTTTACTATCTCTACTAGTTAACGTGATCTTGAGCACTCCCACGTGATACTCTCCCATTGTCCTCAGCGTGTTCAAGAATCTCACCTCTCMCCTCTCCCATTTTGTTCACTTAGGTACATATTTCCATATTTTTTTGTTATGCACGGTGACCACGGCGGCGGGCTCTTATTCGGACCCGAGCGGCCGGGCACCCGGTTTAGCTAAGGTTCCTTTCGTAGGTACCTCTCGCTTATTAACTTTTTTGTCGTTCTCGAGGAACTACCCAAACAGACACGACAAGAGACTACGAGTCAAAGTTCTGTTTTCACAACGTACCCAGGTAGGAGGTAGGTACCTAATGCAACAGGTAGCAATCTAGCACGAGCATGCAAAGCTATTAGCAATCAGGTGGCAAAGCAACGCATATAATATGCAAATCAGTCAGTCTATTAACCCTTATTCAGGGATACTAGTAGACCCAAATCGCAACCCATGTGACCAAGAATGCAATCCATCTCTGCCTTCCAAAGGCCGTCCGTCCATTCATTGGTAAACAAACAAGGGCTCCGAAGATGCTCCGTCATGATCCCCTTCCCCCCCCTTCGTATCTATCATCATGCTACTATCCTCGTAATGCATTGTGGTCGTATCTAATGGGTGCAAGTCTATGTATATGTGTTTCCGTGTTCCTTTCATAAAACAGTCGTGGGTTCATCCCGAGTGCTCCGTTACGCCGCATACATGAACGCGTACTCCGTAATACTGTACTCTGGCTGCCACTAACCTCGCGGTAATAGGTTAATGACGAGACCTAGACGTCGAAGTTTACGCTGCTAATTGGCCGGGGCAGCGGAATCCACGCGCAAGGCGAGTCCTCATTCACATCAGACATGATATTGTGACAGTGAAAGTGCCTGACAAGAATTCGGCGTTTAGCCCAGCTTGATCTTATCACTTTCATCCAAATGGATTTCTGCTGCGTCTTCAGATTGCTCTTCGACTTCGCCTCCAGGTGGAACGTTATGGACTGTGCTCTTCTGATCCCAAAGGTGCTGAACGTCGTCTCGGCTCATCTCACTGTACTCAGGGGGGGAAGGCATGTCAGGCTGTGCCGGCAATTCGTAGTGGGCCATACCCGGGTATTCTAACTCAAAATCCGTATTGTGCGGACTAAGCACACGTTCGTCTCCTGAGGAATCATGCTGCGCTTCGTCTGAAGCGGCACCCGAGTCGAAAGGGCTTCCCGTAGGGACATTTTCCGGGTCTGTTTCGGCGTTGCTCATAAGATTATCAAAACTCCAGGAATTTTTATTTGTTATTGGCTCGAATCCCGCTGACCGAGTTGTATCTTCCGTGAGGTCAATAGCCTCATCATCCTCGATGCTCGGGTGGATGTCATCGGGTATCTTCGCACTAAGAACATCATCAATAGTTTTAATGCCTCCGGTTGGCCAGCCGTTCTCTGAGCTACTTGGGGCATAATCCATTGCTGAACTATTACCAGCCTTTCCAGGACGGCGAATAGCTCCTGCTCCTTGTAAGGCGCTCGACGACCCGTTCAAGTGGGAGAAGCCTTCGTCGAGTCGCTGATCTTCCCCCGAGTCAGGCAGTTCGCTGTCAGAGGAATCATGATCTACGAATTTGTCCAGGATTTGTTGAAACCGAGGGCCACCGAGAGGCACCTCAGATCGTCGACGATAAAACACCAAGTATGCGGATGAGTCGACAATTCTGTCTGGGGACGTGCGGGATACCGAAGAGTCTAACAAGATTATTAGTGATGGTTTAGCAGGAATGAATCGATAGGCAGCACATACCATTATATGTATACCATTGACCATCTATAAAATTCTTGGCATGAGCGGTATAATGGCCACCTTGCGTGCTACCCCAATGGCAGTCGACTGCGATAAGATCGTAAACTTCTTGTTTCCCATCTTCCTTCTGGAGAACACGAGAAGAAATATCTAGATTTTCAAGAGGGAAATCCACCAGAATATCGAGCTTTTGATTCCGGTAGGCACTAGAGCTAAACCTCTTGAAGTGAATGATCAGAATGTCGGGTGTCTTCCACAGATCAAATTTCTTGCTGGCACGTCGGTGTTCTTTGCAGCGAGGACAGTACCACATATCTTGCTCGGACAGAGTTTCCTCTCGTTCAAACTCATCAAGACATGCCCCAAGAGAGACACCATTCTTACGCCGCTTGCTCCTCGCCGCTTGGATCCTGTCTAGCTCGGGATCAGGTAGGGTCTCGCATAAATCCCACGTTGAAAGCGAGGTGTCGCTGGACAGATCGCTGCTGTCAACAAAGAGCTCCTCATAAGCACGGTCAGACCAATTAATAATCAGTGCTTCTCGAAGACGGATCAAGGGGCCCCCGTCGGGACCAATCTCGTTCGGGCTAAAAGATTCCTCGGCTTCTAAGCTCTGTTGTCTTTCCCTTAACTGACGCTGGCGTTTCTTATTGCCCTTTCCCTGGTGCTTCGCMCCCTTTAGATGTTTCTTGCCGTAAGTCTTTTTGTTTTTCCCTTTCGTCTGCCTACCTTGGTTGGATCGATACGACGCAGGCTGATTAGAGATTAGTTTAATCCTAGGACAACGTCTTTTTGATTCTTGAGGAAAACCGAGGCTGAGTTGGAAGCGTCTTTTGCAGCATACCTTGAATGTACTAGTATCCTCCTCGTCGCTCTCCTCATTCATGCGTGTGAGGGCCTGACCCGCACTTCGTCGAGGGCCTTCATCCGAACTGGATTCCTCATTGGATGCTGTACCATTAGTTGCGTTGTCAAGCTGGTCTTCTGACGACGTGGACTCAGGCGGAATTCTAAGTGAAAGTTTCGGATATTCTTTATCCTCATGGCCGCCATTCATACCAGTTGGCAACCAGGCTCCCGGTTCCGAGTAGATGCACATTTCAAACAAGTTCTGAAACTCCGGGGGAAGGAACTTTGCCGTGTTCACCCAAGAAGGTCTTTTGCGGCAAAACTGGGCTGCTGTGGAAGGGTTACTGGAAACAAGTTAGTTCTATTCTCATTTTCCCCGAAGAGTTGCAAGACATACGTTCGAGTCGTGTCTCTAGCCTCATGGGCATCTTTCATGTGGACGTCAACCATGTCATCCTCCCCTTTGACGGACTGTGCAACAACTCTGTCGCTCGAAGAACCTGCGTCGGAACTTCCAAGTCCTATAATCTCAGGGTCGGTAGTATCGGACCCATCAGACTCCTCTGCACGTGCAAATGAAGAATGTTTCGTAAATGTTGCCACCTTCTCTAAGACCTTACGGCGGATGGCATCCTCGCTTCTAGCTTCTTCGAGTGTTAAAACGATGAAGTGCGGAGGGCAGGCTGGAGTCCACCTCGGTGAGTGGAAGCTGTTTTTCTTAATTGCTGGGCGGCGATGGAAGACAGGGACGACTAGACGCTCAGCTAGCTCATCGTCCCATGAGGCCGAAGCATTGTGCTCCTCTTCATCAACCATAGATCTAACTGCTACTCCAAGTTTCTGTTGCTTTTGTGGCTTGCCACCGAAATTGGTAGGTTTGGCTTCTAGCTCATAGAACCAGGCATTATCATTGCTACCAATTTCGTCTGCTGCACAAGCTTGATCGGAGTATATCTTGTAGAATTTGCCTTTCCACTCTTCGGCGGCGAAAAGGCGCTCAACCGGTACACCCGTTCTTGGTGACAGAAATTCCTTCAGAGATTTGATGCTAGCATGCTTGTCTACTTCAACTCTGATATCGATCGGACGATCATTAAGTGGGAAGAATCTGACCTTATGAGACCACTTGTTATCCACGGGAAGAGGCAAAGTTAAATTGTTGAAAGGGTCAAACGTGATGCTGACTTTCTGGCATTCGGGGCAAACCACAGTCGACTTGTACAGACCAGTGAACAAGTCTGCGATCACGGAATCGTCTCGTTTCTTGGTAATGTCCCATACCTTGTCCGCCATCTGTCGAATCGCTACAGGGTCGTTAACCATATCGTCAGTAGAGTCTGGTTTCTCAATGTAAGGTTTCTTTTTAACTCGACTAAGATCTTCCTGCAGAGCATCGAGCAAGAAGCCTAGAAACTCTTGGGAGTCTTGCTGCCCGAAGCCAGAAAACTGGGGTGCGTATCGGCTGATTGTACTCTTGAACTGCCGAGGTGCGATGGAACCCGGCGATGAGTCTTTGTATATCTCGTTTAATAGATAGGCATACGCCGCAGCCACATCGCCATTATGTGAGAGTATATTTTCCTTGTTGAGCTCTTTCTCCCACTCACCCGCGAGGAAGTACTTAGTGAGTTCCTCGACGCTTCGCACGCACTGAAGAGCCGAATTCAAGTAACAAGTATTGCCCAAGTTAGCTAATCCGACGCACCCAAGAACCCGACCAGATCTCTGCGCTCTACCACGCGTTAGAGGCCCCTGCGATATGGGACTGCTTCGACCGCTTTTGGCGTTCCGGTTCTGCACAGTTAGACTACTAGCATTATTCCTAGAAGGTAGAGACGTTTGTGCTTCCGAAGGAGTGAAGGTTGAGGTCCAATGTGTGCCGCCTTCGTGAGGATCTAGAACAATTGCCTGGTCTTGTGTAATGGTGAAGTGATTGAGCGTCATGTTCGACCTTTGGTTGGGTTGGTTGGTGAGATCACTGAAATCAACAATCTCTCTTTCTGAACCTCTCTCCAAGGCCAAGAAGGTTCCAACATCCAGGAGAAGATACTTCCAAGCTTCAGATGAGGTAGCTGCCGGCCCATTTTCGGCAGGKGGAGTTAGCGCTGCATTGTCGCCAGTCTGCTCAGTTGCGGGTCTCAGGACACTCCAGACTCGAACCCTTTGAGGCAAGTCGACGCCTGCTACCTTTTTTGCATGCTTCAGGAAGATCTGGAATTTCGTAGAGCGGCTGCGGACAAGTCTCATAGGTGGCGGGTTTGCCCTCTTTATAGAAGCCTCAACCGGAACCTGACTTATCGCAGACCAAAGTCGATATATGGTGAGTACAGGCGGATGCCATTCCCACATAACGTTGGTCCCATCTTCCATTGTAGCATGTGCCGAGCGTAGAATAGGTAACTGCCCATCTTTCACTCCAGGCCATTTTGTGAGCAGCTCCCAAGCGCTCGGCGGAAATGGCTGAAAATGGTCTGTACCGTAACCTTGCTTTAACCGAACGAATTTTCTCTTCAAAATATCTATGGTTTCACCAACGCAAGGATCGTCAATAACTTCCTGGATTATGTCCGAATTGTCTACCGGTGGTATTGAAGACAAGTCCTCGATACTTAATTTGGGCGATGTGATGTCCGGCACTTTAGCCAACCAGGCTTTTGAGACCAAGAAGCACTGCTGGCCTTCTTTGAGCGGCTGAGTATCCTGCTCTTCCACCAATGCCTGAATGGCCTTCACATGTGCCAATTTGTCTATTGATGCCGGTTCAGGTTCTATAACTTGTCAGTTCGCTTCTTACACCCAGTTCGATTTAGAATCAGCATACCAGGTGATATATCGATTGACTGCACAGGTTCCTCATCTGCTGTAATTCTTTGGCCCTCTGTCGCGGGAGTTGGGTCTGCACCAATGACATCACCAGGGTCCTCGGACTTAGGCGCGTCCACAAAGTCAGACGTTGGCGCTGTAATCATGTCGACGTCCTCGGCTGCATCTTGATCCACGGCGTCGGGATCCATGCTGGAGGCACGTCTTTTTAAAGGGGATGAGGCCCTCTCTGGGAATTCGGCGGCACCACCCATGACTGCACGATGAAGGTTGGTTTTAGTAAAGGGCGAGCTAGCTCTACCGGGAGGATATAGGTTGGAAGTCACAGAGCTGGAGTCGGGTCCCGGAGTGTCAGCCCCACGATCGCTGTTGATGGTTAGCTCGGCGTAGGCACCTGACGGAGAGCTCGCAGCAGACGAGGCGTAGTCAGCGTAGCTGAAGGAGCTTGTGTTGGTCTGTAGTCGAGGAGGGAGGCTCGACGCCGGGGGTATGGAGTCGGCACGGTAATAGGCAGGCGATGCGGTGGCTAAGTAGTCGGAGGCGGCGGAGAAGGAAAAGCTGTGGTCGGTATCTTGTTCACAAGACTGCAAGGGCGTGTCCGGGGAACTGTTGCTGCTTAGGCTCTCGTCTGCAGCGGTGGACTGGCGAGTTGAAATCTTCCTTTTCTTTGACTTTGAGGAAGACGTCTTGACGGCGAGCTGCCTTGAGCAGCTCTGGAGGAATCAACGATGATTGGGGCGTATTTATAGGAGGAGGCGGCGTGTCAATGTGTAGAAGGAATCTTACACAAATGACCGAATAATTGTTGTTTGTTCTAGGGTGTTCATTGGTTGTGCACACCTTTTTAAGGTGGAAAATCCGAGTTCCGTCCAGACTGTTGCCGGTTAGCAGGAGTAGGTTGGGTAGGTACCGTACGTGTCAGACACGCCCGCAAATACTGTGCTAGACTGTGATTCACTCGAAGGCGGGAACTGGTGGGATCTCCTGTGGATAATTGGGAGAGTTAGACAAATTGATCTTTTTCTAGGTGAAGGAAATGGGATGTGGGCGGTGGTCGGCGGTGATGCGCATCAAAGACTTGGGGTTTGCCGCAGAAGAAAAAAAGCCCCAGGTGGAGGCAGCAGGCACCTACAAACCGCTGAAAAAACAGGTGCATACCAGACCTGACATTGATGTACCATCAAATTAAAAGTATGGAAGTTACATAATGTACCTGCTGGCCTGTCTGGTCGTCGAGTACAGTACAGGGTACCTTCCTGCATGGAGCCCCCGCAGTTGTGATTTGCAGAGTTTTAAAGTACTCACTACTTGAGAACACAAAATAGGTATGCACATACATACATAATATTTACACGTCACTGAGGTGATGCCGCAAAGGTACATACCTATGTACATAGATAATAGGTATCAATATGTACCTTGTGTAGGTAAATAGCATGCAGGCGCACAGGAAACCAGGAAACCCCGTATTTCAGATGGCAGCGTCTGAAATGGCGTACCGAAGTCGTGATAGATTAAAAACGTACCTAAGGCAACTAACTGTATTGTGGGGAGTATATTGTCAATTATAAGGTCGTATGAATGATGTATGATGTTATTGGAGATGCATGGAGGGGAGGCACTTTAGGGCGTGTGCATGTGGGTACCCCATAAATGTACCTAATGGAGTGCTTTAGTCGTCCAGTGTGACACAACAATTAACTTTCGGAAGAACCAGCTGACAGCCTCATTATATACATGTATCTATTGGCAGTTGGGACATTACACTGTTCTGCACGGCATTATCTACGTACATAGATCATCTACATGTATGTAGGTAGGTAGGACAAAAAAAATTATGATAATCGACTCTGTTTCTACCCCAGGAACCTGCCTGCAGGGTACACGTTGAATCTCTTTGTCTGGAGAGTACATAATTGTGACGCTGCTGCGTCCAATAGATAACAGTACCTAAGACAGTATATGTACATGTATCAATATGCACCAAGGTGTCACACGCAAGTACATGGGTACAAGGGAGGAAACCCATGGTCTCCCGAGGAATTCGGAATTCTTAACAGGCGCACTGTTTATTCTATTTCTAGAAACGCTTTCTGTCCGAGCTATCTGAGTAGAATACTTGCTGACTTCACGGCCTCCATTCGCCTCTAGCTGTCCACATCTAGGAAGACTTATCMCCCGCCTCGCCAGGTTTCCAAGTCTAACCTAATGTCCCTCCAAGCCAACAACGGACCACCCCCCATCGGGAGTCTTCCAGTATCCTGAAGAGCCCTTATCCATGTGCGCTATTCAAGCAAATCAGGTTGCTTTAGCACCGTACCGGCTGGCCTCCTCAACCCAGAACTAGAACACGCTTGTAATATGCCATGCGAACAAAAGGGTATAGCTCTTTATGTTCTAACGTCTAACAAGGCTCCCTTGTACGACCGTCTCAAAGCTTGGAGTCTATCTCCTCGAATTCGCTGAGATCCCTAATCGGACGGGCTCCAGCCGTCACTGACAGTCTTGCTTTGTAGTCCCTAACGTTTCGAATCAAGACTGGTTCTGTACCATTCGAACAGCCCGTCACGTCTCCGTTGGTTGACTCCTCCGCCTCCTTTGCCTTGGACCCGATGCCTTGTGCAATTAGTTGTACTACTAATTTGGCCCGTGTTGGCGACGTAGGCTTTATGTAGGTTGAATAGAATTCCACCATCTCCTGCTTTGTGAGTTGCTTCACTTGGGCTGCGTCTCGCTGAGCTGTACACGCAGTTAGTTAACATTGCTAAGAGTCTAAAAGGGGTGTTTGCACTGTACCTGCTTCGAAGTCGTAATACTCGTTGTTTATTTGAGCCCAGTGTCTCCCAGTTTCTTGGTCCAAGTTCTTCAATTTCTCGAGGCGTTTGATGATTACGCTTCTCTTGTGGCTTTCAAATTCTGCATCGCTCATGTTCTCAAGAGACGCGGTTTGCGCTGTTAAGAAGGAGTCGATGCGAGATTCCAAATACTCAGAGGTACGCTCGCTTTGTATTATAAAGCGAAATCCGTATGTAGTCGCTGAGCTACGGAGGCCACTGAAGACTACGTAACCAAGCTGTTCCTTGGTTCGTAGCTGATCGAAAGCTGGCTCGTGTATGATTTGGTCAAGAAGCTGAGTCTTGGCGCGGATCATGCGATCTCCTTTATCGCCAATGTGAAGATAGTACTCAATGCAGTGGTTGACGTTGGCGGGATCCTTCAAAGTCTTCTTGAAGAGGTAGTTCGAGCCTGGAGGGAATTCCAGCGATCGAATGATAGGCCATTCCTCCTTCGCCAAGACCCGGGGCTTCAATATCTTTTCAATCATGTCTGTCAACTTTAGGGCATCCTCCTTGTACACGTTGCCATGCACGTAAGCCTCAATATGGAGCTGTGACATGATCTGTCTGTGGAACTGCCTGACCGCTTCGGCCGTAATCCCTGGTAGCTCGGCCACTAGTTGTTCAACTACATAATCATGCTCGGATGTGAGCCACGAAACGTAGTCGCCAATTTGTGTAAATGGTTGCTGGAGTTCGCAGTTCTTATAGCCACGGGTCAACCTTTCCTTGATAATCTCGAATCGCTCATTCTTGACCTCTAGATCCCGCATTGTAATGAGGACCTGCTCCAGTAGCACAGGTAGCTTATCGTTGTATCCGGACACCTCAATGAACAGTCCCCGAGAATCCAGGCTCACATTGTATTGCAATCCAGCAAGTTCGGCATCGTAGGAATATTCCTCCAACGCATCTCGTACGAGGTCTGTAAACAGTTTCGACTTGACAGAGTTCTCCGCCGATGCAAATATGATTGGATTCTTAATACTCACAATCAGATTTGCCTTTGGGACCCAGAAGGTATCGTCCTTCTTGTACCACGTTCGCGCTACCTCGTCATTCCGAATTACTCGAGGTGCCAGGGCTGGCCGCTCAACCTCTTTCTTTTCCACTTCAAGCTTCGTCGGAATAAATTGGTTCCTATGCGGAAGATGCAAGGCCGGGAGTCGATCCGCTGCGGTGCAGTTTAGAGCCTGCGAAATCTCGGCCAGAAAGTCCTCGGGAATCTTCTCAGCCTTGTACTCGGTTCCATACCATTTCTCCTTCTGGTCCCAATCCCCAGGGAAATCTCGAGATACTATGGTCATACGGAAATTGTCGGGCCGCAAGAGTTGCACCCCTTTAACAATGGCTTCTGGGTCAAATTTCCGTAGAAGGCTCTGACCACTAAGTAGCCATTCTCGTGGCAGCGGCTTTTGCATCACTGCACATATCTTACTTGTGAAGCGGCTAGCCGGTGTCTTTTGCTTGAATTTGAAGTCGACATCTGCCATACCCTTCTGCTCCTCGAAGATCCATTCTTGAGGTGGTATTTGCCTGAGGAGTGATACGTATTGGAAGAAAACTTTGACCACTTCCTTATAATGTTTCAGGCCCTGTGCTGCAGTATCAGTAATCTGCTCTGACAACAAAGCTCGCGATACCTTACCTCTTTAGTCAGGCGGATTTGGCAGTCGAAGATGCCAGGGGTACCCGGGCAGATCTGGTATGCACCCGCGCTTAGTGAATTAGCCCATCCTTTGGACTTCAGATAGGCCATTATGCTTCCAGGACCTTCATGGCCTATTAGATGGCTGATATAGCGACTCGGCTGGGTTTCGAAGAGATACTCCTCGTCAAGGAACGGAAAGTAGAGATCTAACTCTCTGGAGTCCATGACTGGCTTTGCAAAGCATTGCACGGATAGAAGGTCTTTGGTAAAGGGGACTTCAGTCTCCCAACGATTTTGTGGAAGGTCCTTATTTGGCACGCCAGAGAACAGTTCGGCCACCCATTTTTCAAGGACATCAAGCGGTTCCCGACCCAAGACGCAGAGCTTCATTCGGTTGGCGGAGTAATGTTTCTCATGGAAATCAATGAATTTCTGTCGCACGTCTATACCTTTAGATTCGGGCAGCGTCTTAAGTACTTCGAAATTCCCTGTAGAGAAATGGCAGTAAGGGTGCTTGGGGTTAGAGAGGGATTTCTCCAGTTGATTAAGGCGCCATTGGTCGCTCTGCAAGTTCTTTTTATTTTCGGAGTCGACAGCGCGTAGCTCGCGATCCAACGTCGATGGTAGGAACAAGGGCTCGATAAAGAACTGAGCGAACCGATCCAGGCCGCCGAACAGAGGAGATAGATTCGTCGCGGAAGGTTCCTCACCGTTGCTTGGCTTAGCGGCAATATCGAAGAAGTAGTTGGTTGATGTGGCCCCGGTATACGCATTCGAGCTCCCAGAATGCGAAGAGAGGTAAACGTTGTATGCGTTCTCTACCGGATACTTTTTCGTACCCATGAATAAAAGCTAGAGTAGGGCTGATCAGCTGAGGTCTCCTAGTTGATCCCTGTCCTGTAACACCTACATGTTCGACGGCATGAGCCATACCTGGCATCTCATCCTCGTCGCTGAAGTTGCCAACATTGACGTCCAGAGCCGCACTGGCCTTATCTGTATCGGGGTCATGGACTAGCAACGCCTCTAGACGGTTAGGTAAACGTATAACACGGTATGCCCGATCATCCAACGAAGGAACTTCCAACTGGTCCGTAACCCGCTCAACCGGCTGTTGTGAATGATCCCGCATGACGACCTCTGACGTAGGCGTGCGGTTCGGCGTCGTGGAGCTCATGGCGAAGGGCTAGAAGCGGCCGAGACAGGACGCGAGACTTGTCACACGAATTCTTTAGAGGGAGGCAGCCGGGTATGCACAGCTCCGAACGACACCAGGCTCGGAGAGATCGAGTAGGAGAAGAAATCTTGAGCCGGTGGCGGTTTGAATTTACAACTTTTATTCGCAGATGTCGAAAGACAGGACGGCGGACAGGGTAGCGTCTGTGCGAATAGCCTTGGTGGAGACGCTAACGCGGGCGTGGGACAAGGACCAGGTTGTTACCAAAGACTTGGAAAAGAAGTTAAATGTGGAAGCAATTCGCCTCGTTCCGTCTGGGGCAGTCCCCTTGAGCCACGTCTAGAACAACCGGGTCTTGAGCCAGTTTCGTAACACAGCGTCTGAAGTGCCACCAGTCGGGCCGGCAACGATAGATGTGCTACACTTGCAAATATGTAACGAACCTCTGCCGACTTTCAAGATGGCGTCTATGCAACGGCAAGAGTAACCGTGCAGCCTAGGCCGCAACTTTGCCGAGGGCCAGGTAGTAGACCGACCTGAGAGCGATTTCTGGGCAAAGAAGCTTTGACAACTACCTAGAGGACTAGACCACCCAGCAGTGAGGCTGTACAGAGAACAAAGCGCTCTTCTTCTAAGTGCCAGCCAATATGTCTGCTCCAGATATGATATGTAAGCCCGGACGCTGTTATATCTTACAACTTTAGTTCTGGGATGGTTGACTAGGGGCGTGTAAGTATAGAGCAATGGAGAAAACACAACCGTGGCTCACAGTCAAAGCGACCCTGGATCGAAACCGTGGGAGCTGAATAAAAGGTCTAGAGATGGAGAGAATAGCTGACTCGGGCTGAGATCCGGTGGGCGAGACTTCAGTAGTGCGCTCCGCTATTTTGTCAATATTAACATGGTTGGATAAATCCCTAGAGAGAACAGGCAATAATGGTATGGATCGACAGTGGAAAGTCGGGKGTCATGGATGCTGATGTACGTTATGACTGACGTGCCTCGTTGTTTACTTACTAGATGTTGGCTTGAGAAATTGACTGTGACTGGGGGACGTGGGCTGTATGGTGATTTGATAATGACGAGGTGTGTTAGGGGCCTAGGATCGGGCCGCAATTAGAAAGTCGTTTGACAAGATTTCATAATATTGGGATGGAAGGTATAATGCGCGTTGCAGCAGTCGAGTGAACAGGTGACGCGAGAAGCGGCCAGTAACAGGGCCCGAAGTCGACAAGAGCGGGAGACGGTCGAGGATAAGCGCAGACGCCGTGGATGGACTTTTACGGGAGGCCAGGCAATAAGGTATGGATGTAGCTACCCAACGCATACGTAGGTAGGTACCTCTTCCTAGGTGAGTTGCGGTCTGGGTCTGGGTCTGGGTCTAGGTCTCAGTGTGAGTCTGGGTTCTTTGGTTCTGGTTCTGGTTCTGGCTTCTGGGTCTGGAGGAACGGATGATATTGAGAATCCGAAGCCGGTGACGTACACCTTGCAGACGGCCGTTGCTGTTGAATCAGCAAGGTTTCATCACTGCCCAGGGAAGTATTAGGACCGGCCCTCGATATAATCGGAGACGGATGGGAAAATTTTTGTGGTGCAGCAGCCGCCCGGAAGGGGAACCCCGAATTGGAAGACGCATATAACCTATATATATATACCTATATGTATACACATGTACGTATGAATGAATATATGTATGCGGATGTATGGAGGCACGTATGTACCTATGTACGTATGTATAAAGCTACTACTACATGTAGGTAAGCAAGCTATGTCTTACTGGGTTAAGGTAAGGCACGTATGCATACTCTACTGTGCTGATAAGGTGCCGGGCGACGGCGAAGGGGGCGAGAAATGAAGAGCAAAGTGTAATTGCGATCCATGTATGTGAGATATGTTTCAAGCAAATCTGGCCGGGATTGGTGGCGATGGTAGAAGGCCAGGAGAGGCAGGAATGTGGGGGAGATGGAGTCGGCTGTCCGCACGGGTTTTGGCCTGCGGGTAGGCCAGCGGCCAGGACAGGCAGGTTGGAAAAAATACATGTATGTATGTATGTACTTACCCAGGTTTATGCGGATATTAGATGCATGTACGGAGTACCATTGTACTATACCTAGGTACAGGCACGTAAGCATGTAATACACGTGCATGTAATGAAAGTCGACCTAGACTTCCATCAATGTCGCCAGCCGAGGATCCTATCTGGTATTATTTGACTATGTACCGGATTCATTAGGCATATCACACACTTTTCAAGGATGGCGGCGTTTAACCCACCTATAGCGTTGAATGGCGAATGTAACTTGACCCCATCCAATGATACATGTACCTTCATGTATGTAAAAGTTGAGATTGCCCTCGCGCAATGCATGTGTTTTATCCAACTAAAAAGTAATAGATACACTAACTGGGTACGTAAGAGACTAGGGTTATGCTGGAAACGCGGTGAAAGTAAATCCTAAAAGTTTGGAAGAAGCCGTTTCTCCGTCCTCCTAAAAAGCACTCATTAAAAAAAAAAGGCCTCAACGTTGCCAGGAGGTATGTTCCAGAATGGCCTCGGCGAATAGTAGAGTCCGGATAACCTGCTCGTCTTGAGGACCTTTGGGGTCATGATCAAGAATGATGTGAGCTCACTCAGATTGTTAATTCTAATACGCCAATCAGATTCGGTAAATGCCGCCAGCATTTTGCCAGCTTAGTCCCTTCGATATCAGGAGGAACGAAAGCTTTTATGTAACACAGAGAATTGGCTCGAGTTGGGTCATGATTTGCCACGATAGATAACACAGGGGAGCATTGTGTTTACAAAGCAATCCTACCTTACAATTAGACAAGTCGGGCGTGTCTCTTCACGATGATCTTTGCTTGGTCAAGCTAGGTGTATCAGTTAGGACATAAACTATTGACTACCTATACCTTCGTGTTGGTCTGAATGTAGCTCTCGTCTGTACAAGTTACACCAGCGCCATTTCTAATACATACGCCTGTCATTGTTAACCTTGGAAGTCAAGCCGATTTCGTTGGCTACAGAGGATGATGACCAGCCAAGTTCGTCACTTTGCATTGCGTGATACTAAGCCCTACTACGTCTCAAGCTAATGATTTGCTGCGAGCAGGGTTTAATCGACCAACAAGCGAGCTGAGAAGTAGCCTACATACATATGTCGATATATACCATAGTAACAAGGTGCCGTGTTTGCATATAGACAAGTTGTCTTAATTCCCATAACGTATATGCACACCGGCAGCTGTGGTAGATCACGAAAAGGTTGAGGTAATTGTGGAACCATGGAGAGATTTGCACCAGGCCGCCATGTCCAGGTCTTCCTCCTTAAAACCCTGCGCACTCCCTCGATATTAGGGCGACTGCCTTCAGGGGTATGATATACGCTTCGCAGTTGGCAATAAAAGTTAATATAATTAGGTAGATATGAGTCTCTGCAGCCCTTTATTTACGAATATAGGCCTTATACTCTGCATTGATGCGTGTCTGGGTTGGATCGTGTTTCATGTTCCCTTTGTAGGTCAAAGTGATCGAAAACAGTCTCAACTAGCGCACAAGGTGTTAATCGAAGGGGGTGAGTAGTTGCCAGAATAGGAGAATCTAAGTAGGGTGCCATCAGAGATTAACAACCCATCCTCCACGTTTCTGCATGGATTGACCGCAAATCAACAGACCCGGCTGCGGTTGAATATTCCGGTTGGCCCAGGACCCTTGGCTCTCAGCCCAACTGAGTCGTACGTAAATAGGTAAGTATAATTCTGACTACTGTACGCATGACCATGGATCCGTAAGAGAATCCATATTGTCCAAGCTCTTGGTACGTGGAATTAGTGGGACACAATCAAGCATAGTATTGGGATACCTAAGCTAGTCTCAATTTTATATCTAATATTAACGTGGATAAAGCATGGCATTGCCAGCGACTGCCATACATATAGCACGAACCGCGCGGCCCTTCGGGGTGTTAAATTTGACATGTACACTTGGCCTTGGCCTATTCCCTTTCTGACTCGAGCCAGCGTTGTAAGTCCTTGCTACTTGCAGCCCTAGAAATATGTGTGGAAGACGGGAGTTGTACATACATCATGAGATGCTATGTGATATTTGCCGGTACGTAGACCGCTCAGACCAACATGTAGACTTGCTCGCCTCATCTACCCACTTATCCCGTTTTTGCTTTGCACGGTTTGTGCGTGGGTGATCTAGAAAACATCCAATAGCGCATCGTGAAACTTGAAGTCGACAAAGTTGACAAAGTGTCTAGTTTTCATCAAAAGTTCAAGTTTGTAGCGTCTATTATTGCCCCGGAAAAGCCTATGAACACGGGACCGGAGCACGGTTGACAACTGACACGTTTCCGTGTGCCCGGATAATGGCCATGCCAAGGAATTTTAAAATCTGGCTAAGGAGGGAAGTGTCTACAACAATTGCTAGGTAATACATGTAGTCTATCTTGCTGTGTAACACCAGGGCACGTATTATGCAGAGTACCGAATAGTGGGTTGCGTGCCGATGATCGAACACGCTCATCATATGGCTACTGCATAGTACAACTCGAGATCTGTTAGTCGGGAACGCGCATTGCGTTGTCAGTGCTATGGTAGATTTGTGCAACGGCTATTGGTGTACCACCATTGTATGAGTAAACGGCAGGGAGATTATGAGCGGGTATGAGAACAACTAGACCTTCAATAGCGACCCAGGTGACATTAGCTGAACAAGCCCGGCTTCAACAGAGGTGGCTAGAAAGTATAGCCAAAGGCTTAGCGAGATATGAATATGCCGCGATCACTTCGTGTACCATCTTCTCATATATTCCGATATGCCTTCTTACCGAAGAATAGAGAAACGCCTCCGATATCGCGTCTGTTTTAAAAAAGAGCACATCTACCTACACAGACAAGGGCTAACTACCATATTCGTTTGAATTTTGCCCATGTAGCGAGGCAGTCTGCTCGAGAATACACACGTGAAGTGTTATATCTGAGAAGGCACAACACATGATATATATAGATAGAGCGTATGCCCCCTTTGCCTCGTCCTCCTGGTAGTCATATCCGACTAAACGTTTGAGTCGTACTTATCCGGCCCAACACCGGAAATTTGTACAACATATACGGGTATAAAGAAGGATAGTAGATATGTAACGATTGTGTGCTTCGATGGTGTACTTGCCTCAGTCCTATGAACGCACTCAAGTCTAATAGTGAAATTCAGCGCATACAATACTGTGGGACGAAGCTCGCGAACGGCTACTCTTTTCACATGATTCAGCGTGCTGTCCGCTTGGGAGGATTCTTGCACTCTGCGGCCTTGTGTCCAGGCTTGCCGCAGCGATGGCACGTGAAGTTCGTGGGCTGGCGAAGCGAGGTACCGCCTCCTGAGGATATCGACAACGGACCGCCAGAGGCAGGTGTTCTGGGACTATTCAACTTGACTTCCTTCTTTCTCCGTGACTCAGCCAATTGCTTAGCCTTAGCCCATTCGGCACTTTTCTTGCTGTTCAAGACTGGTCGGGATGGACCCGAGCGTGACTGTGATTTTTGGCCGTACGAGTGTCGGCCTGATCTGTTCTCTTGTGAGGATGCATCGGAATCAGAGTCGGAGTTACTATCATCGCTTCCAGACTCGCTATCCTTCGCAGTCTGGACTCGAGTAAGCAAAAAGAACAGGAAGAATCGACGACATTACTCTTATAGACATAAATAAGGAAGGGGATGAGGATCGACTTGCCTGCCTGCTATCCATATTGTACCGTCTAACCACTGGGGTTCTGGTGTGTAAGGTGTCAGTCGATTCAGCATCATCAAGACCTGTAGCATCGGAGGGGTCAATATGGGAATCAATCTGGGCAAAGCCAACTTGAACCACATTTAGAGGTGTTTGCACTACACGGCCGGGCTCTGTGGGCTTGTCTGGTATATCAAGGACCCAACGGGCATCTCCAAGCTCGGCAGCATGCTGAATCAAGGCCTCCTGGCGCTTCCTCTCCTCTTCAGCTATGGCGGCTTGTATTGCAGTCTGGTCTATTTGTGGCAGCGAGTCTCGAAGTTCGCGCTTCGTCGGATCGTGCGACACCTTACGACGTTTCGAAGCTTGCTCGTCCGAGTTTGATGTAGTAGGAGACGATGAGGGCGAGGCGGCTGCTCTTTGCATGAATTTCATAGTAAGCAGCCTCGAAGACATGCTTTTCGGGGGCGTTGGCGTCGCCATCTTGTCTGGATCCTATGGACGCGATTCAAGTCGAATAATGTACGGCGTTGTTGTATTTGGCGGCACTTTCAAGGGTCGCGACGAAAAGGTGTACAAACCAAAAATTCAATGCTGGACACAGAAGTGCAAAAGTACCTTCGTAGGTACCTTGCACTACAGAAATTCTCTTTATCGATAAGTGCTTCCAAAAGGTACATACCCACATACATACAGCACATTAGGTAATTCCCATGCTGCCGCGAACAAAGTGGTCCGAGCTCTAACCGGCCAATCCCAAACTTGGAATTACCAGCAACCCATCAACCTCAAATCATCATAACCCCAGGAAATATCGAAGGCCAATTCTCCAATTGACGACAGCAACACCGCACGATGCTCTCGCGGCTGGCCATTCGAAGGTCGCTGCAGCTTCCTCGGCAAGCGTGCGTCGCGCAACGCACTTTCGCAACCTCCGCTCGTCTCCTCGATACCACCAATCCTATTGCCGTCAAGGCCGAAGCTACTCCCGAAACCAAGAGGGAAGAGGACTCGCTTGGAGTGGTGGAGAATGAAGAGAGAGGGTTGTCGCAGGCGCCGAACCGAAAGGAGATTTGGTCGCGGAGTCAAAGACCAAGGGCGGCCGCTATGAAGGGCCCGAGATTCGAGCAGACCGATTTCGACCTCCAAGTAAGATACCGCGGCTTTTATATACGACGATGCGGCCCGTGACTAACGACTGTACAGCCTCAACCGAAAGCAGCTATTGAGCTCATCCACAAACAACCAGTTCGATGGACTCACGACCGGGTGGTGGCATGTGACGGCGGAGGTGGCCCTCAAGGACATCCGAGAATCTTCATCAACACAGACAAGCCCGAGATTGCTACTTGCGGCTACTGTGGCCTCCCATTTGTGAGTCCAGCGCTCTATCCCAGATGAAACACTTCATCCTCCGTAGCGCAAGATACGGCCTATATACGCTACGGTCTAGTGAGGCAATAACTAATAAGTGTTCCTCTCCAGGCAAACGAGCACCACCGAGAGCATTTAGAATCATTGCCAAAGACCTCATACCCACTTGCATAAGCTTGGTTCATTACTCGGCGGATGTTAGTTACGTGTCGATGCTGAATTGATGCAGTTCAATTCTGATCTTCGCCCGGTCATAGATAGGGAATGGGCTGATCTAGCTGTGTACATATTATATTGACTGCTAAAATAACTGGAAATGGCTTCGTGGAAAGTGGGAATATAGGCAAAAGCACGACCTGTCCGTTCCACCCATCCATAAAGGTTCTTGTCGTATAGTCATGCTCATGATATTTCTTCGCCAATTGCTCTGGTGATATGTATATAGGACTTATCGCATAGGTAACCAGCACAGAAAGGTACGGAGATACCTGGAGGATATATGGATCCATGTCCACAATGATAAACCCCACCAAAGCTTGCAGTCCAGCACATGCAACAACCATCCATCGCTATGCCGTCATCCGCTTCTACCACATCATTTTCTCACAACTCCTTCACCATTCTCCTCTTCCTCCTGCTCCTATTAGCCTTCTTCCCAGGAGCATTTCACTACGTATCAACGCTTCCATTTGCGTATTTCTACAGAAGCAGCTCACCCTCTAACTCTCGTACGCCGCCAGCCTCTACAGTAACCCCACCACCACCAACACCGGCCATGGCTTGGGTCCAGAAGCAATTCMCCCTCCCGCCGAAATCGCGCGGCTCGTACCTCATCACCGACCACGTAGTGAACTCGGTCCCCGAGATTAGACAGTATAAGGTCGGCCTACTAAACTTGTTCGTTCAACACACAAGCTGCGCGCTGAGCTTGAATGAGAATTGGGACGATGACGTGCGTGCCGACATGAGCGATGCGCTCGATCGGATAGTTCCAGAAGCTGGGGCCAAGGGGGAGGAGTTGTACAGACACAGCGCCGAGGGAAGTGATGATATGCCGGTAAGCCATTTAGCAAATAACTGCCGCCAGTGAGGTGAGACTGACGGGGAGCAGGCGCATATCAAATCTGCCTTGATTGGCGCCAGTGTTACAATTCCCATCAAGGATGGAAAGCTAGTAGGTTCTCCAAATACGCTTGACCGTAACATGCATTTAAAAACGAGTTTACTAAACACTTTCTAGGCCACGGGAACATGGCAAGGCATTTGGTATCTAGAATTCCGAGATATGAAGCACACTAGACGGGTCGTAGCGACCATACAGGGCGAGAAGGCATGAACAGTATAGAAGTAAAGCAAAGCAAAGCCTTTTAACAGTCAAAAGACTTCTCAATTGAGTTTTTGTCTAACTCACATGCAGCCGATTTTAATAGGTCCAAGCCCAGCCCGTGATCGGTTTCCTGAATACGCCAAAACGCCATGCCATTACTATGCTCTAACGTGAGGGCTAGGGCTCGTATGAGAGGTGAAGCACTCGAACCTCGCAGCTTTCCTTGCCATATCCCTCCTTTCTCTAATGCCAAAGACCCTGTTAAAGATAAAAACAACATCTTCAGTACAATTCCTTATCGTTCCCATGTGTGAGGCCAGCATACCTATCTCGTTCAGCTTTACGCTGCGCCATTCTCTTCCCGAGCGTCCTTCATATCCTCGTCACCTCCAGCAAGGACTCGCGTCTTCAGGTTGAAGGCCTCCGGTCCCAATCCCGGTGTAGCCGCGACAACCTCGCCATTCTCGTTCACGAACTCAAAGTTGTAGCGACTGAGAAGATGAGGGATCGCAGAAAGTTGGGGGCCGTAGCGGGCCGTGTTGTCATAGAGCTCGAAGAGAGGTACGGCAAGCAGCTTCATGTTCTTGGGGACGCTAAGGACTTCTGCAAGGGACTACAGTCAGTAACAAGGACCAGATAGCATGTAAAATAGTAGATCAACATACTGCTCTTCGGGAGCTGGATAAAGTAGAGCTTCTTGCACTCCTTGGGCCGAGTGACATGCGCGGGGATGAAGGGGTACATGAAAGTCTCGAAGTTAGGCCGCCACCATTGAGCGAGGCAATCGCCAACCTGCCAGTTGCCCGGTTCTTCACCCTCGCCTAGCTTGCCAACCGGGGCAAGTCGCTCGTCAAGTCGCGCCTTGAATCCCTCAATCTCGTCATCCTCCGGTCTCAGGTAATCTCCAGGAAGCTTGAAGAAAGCATTCGCGATCTGCAGCATGAGGATGTGCGGGTGGTTGTGCTCGTGGCAGACAAGGATTCCCTCGCAGGTACGTCGCATGCCGTGAACGTTGTAATGCTCCTCGAGCCGCTTGAGACGCGCGATGACGGAAGGGTCCTCCTCAGGTTGCGTCTCCTTGACGCCGAAGGTGTAGTTGGAGAGGGGGTACAATCGTATGGTCTCAGGCTGGTTCGAGTTGAACGAGAGGGGAATAATAGGAAGATAGGCGCTCTGAAGCGCTGTCGCAGTAACCGTCGACATGATTGAGCGGCACAGGGATGCGATTGGTCCTAGCTAGGATTGGTGAGAGGAGTTACTCGAGTTGTGCGCGATGCTTCCAATCTCGAGGAGAGAGTAACGATCTCCTTTGGAAAGGCTAGCTTGGCGCGATAATGAAGTGGCAGCCTAAGACAGAGGGATGTAGAAGAAATGAAGGATCAGGTGCAAGAGAAGCCTTGCTGGAGAGTTTGGGAGAGAAGGTTTGGTTTTGTACAAAGGTCTGGGAGAAGCACAGAAATGTTATATGCTCCGACTGAGCAACGCGGCAGCGGCTGTGGCAGCTGTGAGTCTCGGCAGGGAAGTCGCGCTAAATTGAATGGTTATCAATCTAATATGCATCAAGGCAATGTTACCCAGCGCCACTAGTGGTCCGATAGTCTTATGTCGGGGTTTGTTCACTGTCGGATATTTCCATATCCCGTATAAACATACATAAACATACACCATCACACGTGCCCACGGTGCTTCTACCTTAGGTACATACCTCCTAAGGTACCTACCTGTCTTGCCCTTTTGAGAATAAAACTTCACAGCTGATTTACGGTGGTAACAATTAGTACAGCTGGGTTTTCTTCGCGTCTGATGACTTGATATGTTTTCTACTGAAACAATTACTGTCTGGTCGAGTAAGCTCCATGAAGTATCTCATTATGATAGGTACCACTGTTATCATGTTATGTTCCTCAACCCGCTATACATTGAATCTCAAGCACCTGGTGTGCAACGGTGATATGATAGTTTAGCGTGAAACAAGACCGGCCATTTTGGCATATTCGTTCATGATCTCGGAAGGAACCAGCTCTTTAAAAGCCAGCTTGAGGTAGCCTTAATCATGGCTTTACCAGAGATTCTTCTCCTTCAACGATAAATACGAAAAATGCTATCCAAGCACCATACTCTTACATCAGGACTTGGTAGACCGGTCATATCGAGACTCATCAATTTGTGCAGACTTCAAGTTATTAATGAACATCATTACTGTCAAATACAGGATTAAAGGGTAGCCCTTAACTTCCACTAGCTGAACTCTCTCGCATAAGCAACCGTGAGAAACCATATTCCTAATTTCCCTATATCTTCGTTGCCATTATGCCACATTCGTATTACCATGTGTCGTTTTGGATGTACATCAAGTTGATGGATCCTTCCCATAAGGTGTATAAGGAGTGATTGCTCTGAATCGAGGGGAGTTGAAGGTGATAGACGACGTGCAATCTCAGAGTAATGTCACTGGGAGTGTCACGTCCGGCGAGGTACAGTTCGTGACATGATACCCGCCAACCTCGCCGCCGTCAACACATCCCATATTGAGAGTGCCATTGGAGATACCTGTGTACGCAACTCTATATTGCGGTTAGGGTGTGATCTACAAGCTTCACTTCTTTTCTCCTTTTATGTGTATGTGTATGTTTATGTGACAGAGGTAACAGAAAATGGCTAGGAGCACGGAAGAGAGGGAGCAAAAGGGGTGGTATTAGGAAAGGGTCATAACTTACAGGCGTCCGGCATCGTCATGGCAGAACCACGTCTGATTTACGGTGATATGCTGGTCTGTAAGACCGAACGCGGCACCCGTCGCAATCGTGAAGCGGTGCTTGCCATCCGTGTCTTTGCGGTCGGCACATGCCCGCCAAGAGGTATCATCGATCCAGGTTCCCGGGCCACCAGATCCGGCCGACCGGTTCGATACGTGACCGAGCGGGAACGCGCAGATAGTGTAGACGCCGTTGGCCGCGTTGGCTATGGCAAACGACATCGACACTAACTGGGTTGGTATTAGGCCCCCGTCGTCCTCGCCTTGTCCCGGCAACGCGGTATAGTTCCCGTAGCTGATGAAGCTTAGAAGAAACGAGGTGTTGGTCGAGGCGGTGGCGCACTCTGTGTTACCTGACACATACTGGGTGGAAAGGACGTCATCGTCTTCTGCTGCGTTGTCCGAGCCGTTGTTACCAAGAGACAAGAGCAACAAGGCGCGGGATGCTCCGATCAAGGAGAGGATGAATATGATGTTTCGGGATAACGTGCTCCTCATCGCTTTTACTTGAGCGCTGATCTCAGGTTTCACGGCTTCTTCTTGTCACGACAGAGTCTTGATTTGGTAGGAGTAGGAACTGACCTGACGATCCCCCACCTGTAGATTCTCTTCTCTACCTTCACAGCTCCCTTGATGTTCACATCGCGCTATGGTGTGAGAAGGGGGAGAAGTTTGCCCGTCCTTCGCCACAAAGCCGCATCAGTGGTCGCGAGCCAGGGTGGCCTCATCACATCACTGAAAGGCTACATTCGCGTATTATTTGTTGAGAGACACCGGTATGACGCCGGTGGTTGATATTAAACCATTGACTACCGAGACCATAGAATAGGCAAGGTTGTGACTCAGATTTATCCATGTCTAGGATCGTGGATTTACCCGCTGATGGCGACAAGGGAATTTGCTGGGAACGACATATAGGGGTTGCATTCACCAACCTATCCAATGAGATTATGTTAGCAACTACTCGCACATGTCAGAACTCTAATTTGACACTGGATAGTCATGCAACGTAGTTTTTGTGTATTGTCTACATCTAACATCCGTCTTCATGTCCGGGGCCGGAATACAGTAACACTGTCCGCGGCTTCACTCTCTACGAAACCGCTAACATCTTCGAAGGGGCAGAATAACCTTTGACATCCTTTAATGGACCATTTCTCATGTTATTTCCCTCCTTTTCTTTCGCCAAAGTATAGGCGAATAATACCTCGTGTGGTTGTCGTTCGGTGAGAAAACCGGGGAAAAACGCAAAAAATTGTTGAGGACAACTAGGATGCTTCCTCGGCTCATCGAGATGAAGGATACACGTTTCCATATGGCGCTAGGATAAGGGATCTCGATAGGATGCCGCCGAGGACCTGATGGCACAACTTTCAGCCATTTTGGAGTAGCCATGTTTCAGGCCTCAAACATAGAAAGCAACTTGATGTTGTGTATCCAGAACATTCATCATATTGTATGTGGAGGAGTCTCGATGACGGAAAGTTGGCTCACCGGATGAATTTAGGATAGTAGAAGACGATATGCCATGTTTCATATATCTGTTCATTTTATCTCCCCTATTTGGTAAGATGAACCCTAATTGGTTATCGACTGGTTAAGGGGGCGTGACTCCAACACGGGACATCGTAGGACTGACGACTCATCGCCCATCAACGCGATCTAAGGACGTTATGTCGACCTGGGTAGAGTTCCTTTCCATTCTATAAAATAATGACTCGTCATTTCATTCTTTATATGCAGGAGCTCAACAGAGTCGCATCCCTCGGCCTATAGACAAGACAGGGGATGCATAACCAACCATCCTTTATGATATGGACACTTGATAAGCTGAGAGGTTACACATGTATGCCTCCTCCCGTATCGATAGCTCCAACGCTGCATACGCCAGCTGATCAGCCTGCTTCGTCATTCAGGGCTGAAGGTGTTACATCCGCATCAGCCCGTGTCGGGATTTGAACCCCTGGACCCTAGTAAATATGATCAGTACCCTACAGAGGTATCGACCCATATATTGGACCCTTGAAAACGGGAGAACGCATCTGCCACGCTCCCTTTACCAACCACTTGGATTACAGGCCCCTTCACCTAGTACGGGGTTGATAAATAGGATAAGGTAAAAAGAAGACGTAACAGGGGGCCGATAAGCTTGATAACCAGATCAGCGGTTGCATGAGGGTCGTCGTCACGTTACCAAGCGCGAAAAAAAAAATATAATTGCACTTGAAGGTCTACGGCCTTTGACCACGGCGCCATGGCGTAGTGCTGGTGACGTTGACGGTATCTTTCCCGCCGCAGTCCGATAGCTTCTAAGGGGCTTCCAGGTACCTATATCCTAAGCTAATCCAATAGATGATCAACGGAACAGGCTCCGAGCTGAAGAGGTGGTCGCCTAACCCGGTTGAAATCTTAGGCAGCCACAAGTGACCGAAATACACTGTCTACACCGGTCTGCGTCTTATGATTGCCTCCTCCCATCGTCTTTGTTAGACGGGAAATACTGTGCTGGCATTGTGCGACAGCACCCTTGATGCTCGAGACTCGGAGGTCTTTGATAATGGGTATATCTTGGTTGAATAGGTACCTAGAATGTACCTATGCCACAGATGATGGCCTCTCGAAGAGGTACTCTGGAAACAGGTCCCCGCACAATCTAGACCTAGCCCTAAATCCGAAGATCAATAATAATAGCAAGACCAATCGACCGGCAGGCCTCAACCTAGCTGGAACTGCGTTGATCACATGCATGCAGGTATAGCAAGGGGAAGCTGCCCAATGTTTGACCACGGACCTCGCTCTACCTATCTTAACTTAGCTACTGAGCACGTAGTTCGTGTAGGACACGGGGCAATGGTACATGTCGCAGTCCCCCCACCCTACTACTCCCAATATAAGACATTTGGGTCGCGTGGGGAGGCACACGAAAGGGGAGTAAGGGGCTCACCGGGGAAAGCTGGGGAACGCGAGATCCGCCACCCGGGAAGGGACATCAATGAATCTGCAAATGTGGGCTGCCGTGTAACAGCAATCCGGTACGTCGCGAGCGACAGGCCGGGGTAAGGGAGGACAAGGACATGGACATGGGTTTCACGGAAGGCATTAAAAAAAGGGGTTAGGAAGACCGGGCTGGTCGGTATGTGTACCTACCCACGCCGCTGCGCTTATGATCTGCATCATGCACGTTGAGAGGCTGTCAGACCTCATAAACAAAACGGCCGAGAACCCCGAAGAGGGCATTTCATAGGGGAAGGGAACACAAAATGATAGCTCACGTGGTAGAACATGAGAAAGTGTTCTGATTTATATGAGCTGGCAAGAGTCGCGACAACCCCGAGGAGAAAGAAACTCTGCTTTTCCGTCTTTCCAGCCCCTTGTAGCAGTGGCTACGTAGTACAATACTTTAGCCTCAACTATTATGAGACTCTGCAGAAGACACAAGATGGAGAAATACGTCTAGAGCTTGGAAAGGGATGCTGCTTTTGGTTGGCCCTGGTATGGCGCGTATGCTGCTCGGGACAGATCAGGGCGACTAGGTTAAGCTTGATTGTACAAGATAGGTTCAAAATTTCCTATTTGGTACGAGCAATAGAATACCGTCTTTTAATATGGACGTCTACAGTTGCGTAGATACATCGTGGTAACAATAGTGAGTGAGCCACCCGAAATGGTATCCCGATCAACAGTGAGCAGCCCTTAGCATAGGGGTAAATGAACGAAAACCAACAACACTCGTAATAGACACCTATGCACGAAAAAGGAAACCCTAACCTGGCACTCGGTCATCCCTTTCCAGTGAATATTCTCGTGGTTCAACCTGTGTGAACTTTGTCAGCCTAATGTCGCTTGTTCGACTTCTCCTTCGCATCTGACTTCTTGGAGGATGACGACGAGGAGCCATTCGCAATGACAACACTTGATTTGTGTGATTTACTTTTCTTGTCGTTGTGACCCGACGCCCGGGAGCTCTCCTTCCTATCATTGTAGCCCGATGCTCGTGAGCTTTCCTTCTTCTCCTTCTTCTCTCTGTCCTCCCGCCGATCTCTGTGCCCAGAGGTCCGGGAGCGAACAATCTCATTTTCTGACACGCCCTCTTTGGTGTAATCGACTTTCAGTTCGCGGCCGTCGTACTTGTACCCGTTAAGCTTCCGAATCAGTTTGTTGGCCACTTCTTCGTTCTGGAACGTGATGAGCGCATAACCTCTATTTGATGCTTGGCCCTCAGTTAGTGGTAGATCGACATGCTGAATTTTATCAGCATCGGATCCGGCTTTCTTTCGGATGAGATCTTGTACCTGGCGGGAATTAATCCAAGTCGGAAGCTGTTTCACGATAATCTTGCGTTGTCTCGTGGGAACCATGACATTGGGTGCATTATTCGGGCTCATCATGGATTCAGGAGTTGGCATGCTGCTGTACATGGTGTAGTCATTTGTCTGATACTCACCCATCTGGTACTGCTGTGAATAGCTTGCCTCGAAAGGATATTGTGCCATTGTAGGGGACGAGACTACGGCTGATTGATCCACATAGCCGCCATTTGAAGTGTCATAGCTATAAAAACTGGGTGCTTCGTTATAATCGTACGGTGTAGCGGCTGACATAGTGTAAGGGGCGCATTCCATTGTTGAAGTTACAGGATAGGATGAAGGCGTTGTAGGAGAGGTCCACTATAGAAAAGTCAATAACCACTGTGATAGAAGCATTATCTCGCTCGGATTTTGAGACATACTTCTCCATATCCTGTGGCAGGKGGTGACATCAATGGGGGTGTGCTCGTAGGATATTGTGTCGAAGGAGGTGATTTGAATTTAGGTGTATGATGGGGCCTGGATGCGGAGCCGCTCATTGCAGAGGCCTTTACCGTTTCCCTAATCATAATGGATTCGGTGGCGTTCTTGCCATCGGCTAGAAGCGCTCGCCCGTTGAAGACACCCCCATTGAGTAGACCTGTCGTTGATCTTAGCCAAATCTCTCACATCTGAATGATGCCATAAGATTATCATACGGAGAGCTGCATCATAGTTTTCACGACCCTTGACCGAAACCCAACCAGACGTGCTCTCGTTGAACACCTCGACTCGCTCAACAATGGACACTTTTCGCACATGGTCTTTCAAATGCTGCCAAGATGTTTGCCATGGCAACTTTCATAGGCGTATCGTCAGTACGAGAAAGCCATTCAAAACGGGAGGTCGCACGATGTAAAGCTAATTTATGTTGAGCTCACATTTGAGACCAAAATGTAGTACAGGTTCGTCTGGTTTCCTGGCAAGACCTTCGTTTGAATAGTTCCGTTTATGGGGACTTGATGGGAGAAGGTATCTGAAGACATCGTGAATGGACAGCTGCAGCGTTCGAAGTGTTTACTCGAAAATGTTTGGCAGGGAGCACCCTTGACGAGGGAACCGTGTGGAACGAGCACAACAGTAAGAACGATCCGATGGGGCTCTTTATACGTTGTACGAGGATGCTATAGCCCGAAGTAGATGATGATAAGGCCCGCCCCTTCACGGTGAAGACGACACCATGCAGAGGTTACACATTTGAGAATTGAAGAGTATGTTCCAAGCTAGATAGATGCAGGATAACCATTCGAGGTGGATCGTGCCGTGTTAGGTACGACCAATGAGCAGCATTGCAGCATCGACCACCGATTGGGTCGGAGATCTCGTCGAGGAAGGTATCTATGGCTGTAGAGGCAAAGGCTATTATGTCGTGAACACGCCGCGCATAATCCAATAGGAAACCGCCGTGTATTGGCTGGCGCCGGTGTGGTGACTGCATAATGAAACTATAGGGTACCGCGAGCTCGTCACAAAGCCGACAGCATTGCAGGATATATTCTCCCATCTTGTCACGGCGGGGGATGGGATCCAGAGTACAAGCAGGCAAGGCATGATGGATGACCCTTGCTCCAACAAGTACTCGGTACCCAGTGAAATAAAGATGTTCGCAATACCAACTATGAGAAGGTGGCTTGTTGGGCGAGATGTAAAGCACTGGGAGTGTAGCTGAGACGCGAGGTTTGGCGTACCGTGGATGGAGCCAAAAGATGATAGTCCAGCCTATCGCGGGGTGAATCATTGGTTCGAAGCACCCTATTCGATTCCACAAACCCGGTAGCTGCTGGATGGCAAGGTCGGCCCATAAGTCTGAGGCTCCCTACACCGTGGGGGGCGAACACGGTCGAGATCTCAGATACCGCCCCGACAAGCTTCCAACTCCTACTTCAAACCATCGGCATTTGTCGACCATGTTGGGCAGACTCCGGGATCTGCAGACAAGGGGAGGGTGTGAGGTGGCGCTTTCTATGGCTTCGAATAGCTCTGCTAGCGGCCATTGAGGTCTTCGAGAAGCTGCTCATAAAAAATGACCTAGATGCTTGGTACTAGCGTCAAGCTACAACGTGAATTTTATTACTTGGCGACCATGTTTGCAGAGTAAATTGAAATAGTTTTTCCAATCTGTTTTCATGCATTCGCGAGTGCGTGGTACAAGGATGCACCGCTGTGGGATGCTGAACGTTGTATATGTAGGTCAGGTTAGGTCAGGCTGCCCTCCATCACGCTAGCACCCAGGGCATTGGTTCGGTAGGCGCACCCATAAACAGGAATCTCATCGGTTGGAGCAACCAGGATTCCTAAATAAAGTTAGCCGCGATGCTTAGTCCTATAAGTCGCAGACCGAGTGCTTCTTTCTTCATTAGCGTCCTGTGCCTCGTTCGGTCAATCCCCCGAACGCAAATAATAGATAGAACCGATCGACGGCTCATCTCCTGCAACGCTTTAGACGTGACTCAAAGGTCATTCCTGCATTCGGAAAAATTGACCTTGCCTCCGGAATCAAGCTAACCACTGTAATTCCACGGTATTGGGTGCCTAACGTTATTTCTATTCGGGTCGAGATATGACAGACTCTCTGTACATCTTAGTGGCCGATGAACTTCCTAAATTCAAAGGTGTCATCTAACTCGCTCGTATAGTCATCATCCACGTCGAAGTTCATGCTGTCCTCGGCGTCTTCTATAGGTGATGCGAGTCTTGGTGACGACTGCACGTCCGTGTCGCCTTTGTGACTCACGGGACTGGTTGGCACAGGCTCATCTTGCCATGCGAGGGTTTCTGCATCTGAATCTGCAAGCGAAGCAACCATGCAAGTTGTGTTGTCGGTAAGGAACATTGCTGCAGATTCTGGAGTCACTCGTAACCAGGTGGCGTACGTTCTGCCATTCGGGTTTCCTGGAAATTGGTGTGCCGTATCAATCGAGCCTGGGCCATTGCTTAAAGGATTCCAGGTAAACACGAGACTGCCGTAGCTTTCACCGTCGCATCTGACGAGAAGAAGCTCTGGCTGCATAGGGTGCCATTCTAATTTTGTTACATTGGCATGGTACATAAGCACAGCCCGAAGATCGGAACTGGGTATATCCCAGATCCAGATCGTACCTGGCGCGTCCTCCAGCCTTGTGGCCAACAGAGTCGAAGAACAGTCGAACTTGGCAAAATTACAGCCAGATATAGGCTCCTGGAGGCTATTCGAGGTTGTCCATTGCGGGGTCACCGCTTGGGTGGCTTTGACGAATGCCGGCAACGAAAACGCACCAGCATTTGGAAGAGCGGTTTGTTCTTGCCAAATCTTTTTGAGGTCAGCTAAGGACGTTCCACAACCCCGCTGAGGTAACTTACTTGCAATGTATCCTTGGGCTGGACAACTTGAGGGTGCCGGAGCCGCATTTTTTCAACCATGGATGGGGTGTTCAGAATGCATATGCAAGTAGAGCCGTTGGCGATTGCGGTAAGCCGACCATCTGGGCTCAGAGCGACTAATCTGACGCCCGCACCATGTTGAAGATCCATGTCATTCGGTGCATGAGGGAGGGGACCTTTCCAATCCTTGAAGACATGTCCATCAGAAGTGTACAAGATTACCCTAGGGGCCTGGGCGGATGATTCCCACACCACCAACCACTTCCCGTCTGGGGTCCAGGCCAGTCCTTGGGCATCGATGGTGTCCGGGCACCAAGACCGCTCAGTTTCCCTCGTCTTCGGTGAGTGAATGCTGATCATGTCTTTCCCAGAAGATCTAGTTAGCAAGGCGAGGTGGCGTGTCTTCGCCCGAAAAGAACACCCCCTTGTTGCAGAGGCGGCATGATAGAACTTTGGGTTCGCAATCTCTACCACCTTCGAGCTTGCGAAATTAACGATGGTCAATTTAATACCAAAAGGTGACCATACGCAAACCTCGTGATCGGTAGCTCCAAAATCAATAAAGGTAGATTTAGCGACCGGAGGTGGGATCTTGGCAGTTCCGTAGAAATTGCTATCCGTCGCTGAAAACAGATGTATCTGGTCGACGACAGCGACTAGAACCTTAGTCGAGGAAGGTGACCAGAGGAAGCTTGTCACACCGCTTGTGAGTTCTGGTGGTACTCTGATGGTTCGCAAGACTTCTAGTGTTTTGACAGCTCGTACGACTATGCTTGACGGCAGGAGCGTAGCAATCAGTTCACCGTCTGGACTCGGAAGAGAGKGAGGTGACGCTGGCCGATAGAATTAGTATCTAGTTGCAGCGCAATGTGGTCTAAGCGGAATGATAGTGATGCCATGAACGCAAATAGTCATATGAAATACTTAGAGTGAATTCGTACACTGAAGGGCTCTGGAGAAGCGCATCATATATTAGGTAGGTATGTTTTTCCGACGCTTGCGAGCGAAGATGCTTATTATATTGCTGCGGGATCTTTCAGCTTGACGGTAAGATCGGTGAAGGCGCTGTCGTGAGACTTAAGTCATAATCACGTATGGAGCAGAAGTGGCCGTCGCAAACAATTATTAGTCGTCCAGTAAGATCGATAGGAGAGGTCCAGCGGCGATCTATGGTTGGTCAGCTAGTTCGCCCGAGGACTCAATTCGTGAGGGCAAGTGAAACTGGTAGAAGTCCTCACATTCTCATACTGTATCCGTAGGAGGTACAATTCAGCTATCTTTAGGTAGTTCCATCCCAGTGGGTAAACGCGACAAGCTTCGGCTCCCGCGCCGACCCACTTTCTAGGCTTGCCCGGCTTTGGCATTAGCGAGACGGCTTACTCATCTCATCTTTGATGCCCATCATCTCCGCGCGATGTGGCAATGACTCCAGCTTCTCTTTTCGGTCTCCAAATCTACGGGTAACACGTTGTTTAAACCACTCAGAGATAAAACAAAGCAAGTTATCCAGAAGAATTCCCGGAGAAAACGGTCGCCATGCATTGCACTCCTTGAATGACCAGTCCTTCGAGCATCTTTCAAGATGTCACACAGGGCTTTCTCGACTTGTCGGGCATGGAACTTATCTAGGAGCCTGCGAACCCCGACCGGGAAACACGGTGTTGATCCTCTACGGCGAATCGCTACTGCGGCAGCGGCGGCTGTAATAAAAAGCAGTACAGAGTCGCAAAGCTCAATTCAGGCGCCACTCACTCGGCCCTCTCGCCTAGAAACGTTGAAAGATGCAAAGCCGTTTTCGGACTTCCTTACGGACACCTTTCATCGGCAACATGACTACTTGCGCATTTCGCTTACGGAAAGATGCAACCTCCGGTGTGTCTACTGTATGCCGGAAGAAGGAGTCCCCCTCTCACCTCCGAGGGAATTGTTGACGACTCCTGAAATTATCATGCTGTCCTCATTGTTCGTTTCTCAGGGGGTCAACAAGATCCGCCTCACAGGCGGGGAACCTACGATCAGGAGAGATATACTGCCGTTGATGCAGCAGATCGGCGCCCTTCGGACACATGGCCTGCGAGAACTCTGCCTCACTACCAATGGTATCTCTCTTCATCGAAAACTCGAGGGAATGGTTGAAGCTGGGTTAACCGGCGTTAATTTGAGCCTTGATACACTTGACCCATGGCAGTTTCAAATCATGACCCGGAGAAAAGGGTTCGACGCTGTGATGAAGAGCATCGAGAGAGTTTTTGAGCTTAATAGGCACGGTGCAGGCATCAAGCTTAAGATCAACGCGGTCATCATGCGTGGAATCAACGACCGGGAGATTATTCCTTTCGTCGAGATGACTCGCGAGAAAGACATCGAAGTGAGATTTATTGAATATATGCCGTTTGACGGCAACAAATGGAACGAGGGTAAAATGTTCAGTTATGCTGAGATGTTGGATCGCATTCGCGAAGAATTTCCCGGCCTGGAGAAAGTACGAGATCACAAGAATGACACGAGCAAGACTTACAGAATCCCTGGATTTGTGGGTAAAATCGGGTTCATCACCAGCATGACACACAACTTCTGCGGAACTTGCAATCGTCTTCGCATCACAAGTGATGGAAACCTCAAGGTTTGCCTCTTTGGAAATGCAGAGGTCTCGCTGCGAGATATTCTGAGGGAATCCAATGGCGGAGAGCCGATTAATGAGGAGGCTTATGAGGCGATGAAAAAGATTGAGATGGATAGACAACAGCAAATGTCAACCCAGCCAGCTCCTCTTGCCTTGGCGCCCAATGAGCGTAAGCTTCTAGACGTTATCGGCATGGCCGTGAAAAGGAAAAAGGCCAAGCATGCAGGCATCGGTGAATTGGAACATATGAAGAACCGGCCCATGATTCTCATAGGTGGGTGACTACTCCTAATCTCTTGGGCGCAATAAGCCTTATGGGGAGTTCTATGAACATTTGCGAGATCAATTCAAGGCATCTATAGAGACTCGAACTGAACGGCCTGGCAGGTTCGTGGGGATCTATACAGGTCAGCCGCTTGGAAGCCCCAACCAAGGATACTGTCAGAACTCCTTTGGACATACCTCCGGCTCTTAACCGGGCCGTGTCTTGGCTATCAACCACGCCGAACGTCTTCGGATATGGGCAGGGATTACGGTACTTCTCGCATACGAACTCGCGGCCTGACGGAAATGACAATACTCCCAAGTTGACACATGTGTCCGAGTCTGGCTCAGCTCACATGGTTTCTATCTCAGATAAAACGCCCAGCAAAAGAGTCGCTAAGGCTGTGTGCAGCGTCCACTTCACTAATGAGGCAGCATGCAAGCTCATAAAAGAGAACCAGATCAAGAAAGGGGATGTTTTAGGGGTTGCACGTGTTGCGGGGATCATGGCGGCAAAGAGAACACCGGATCTCATTCCACTGTGCCATCCTATAGCGATCACCAAGGTCACGCTAGATCTGGCTGTACAAGAAAACGTGGGTAAAGGAGGACGAATTGACATTGAGGCTACTGTAGCCTGCGAAGGCAAGACGGGGGTAGAGATGGAGGCTTTGACGGCTGCTTCTACAGCGGCTCTCACCATCTATGATATGTGTAAGGCTATAGATAAAGGGATGAGCATTCAAGGCTTACGAGTCATTCTGAAGGAGGGTGGAAAGAGTGGACGGTGGGTTGACGGCGTCCAGGATGGCGAAATGGGGCCAAATGAATAAAATAGCAGGACCATCCCAATTGTGCTTCAAAAAACAAAACAAAAAATTGCATTTTTGATGGTATAATATATGATATGTACTATACTGCCCCTCGTCAAGCGGGGAGCACCGGGTTGACCGAGCAAGAACTCGCACGAGATCGAAAGATGATGTCTTAAGAAGCTTTTCTCACAGGTACGCAATTCTGACTATCGCCAACAGTAATCCTGCATGGGACGGGTCGCGAGTAATGGTTGCTTCATTGGGCTGCGGATGTTTGATTCGGAATACAGGTATTAACCCCGCCAAGCTGCCGGTGTCTGGCATTGGAACCTTCTGCCCAGCTGCTGTGGAAGGCCAATCAGGCCTCGGCGATAACAAAATTAAGGTCGGGTCCGCTCCAGGACCCTTTGCCAACCTCCGCGGGGCAAGCTACGCTACACTATATTTGGACTTTACTGTGTGGAACCGAGGACTCGGGCGCCTGTTCCAATAGTTGACGCGGGCTGCGCGGTACGTACATAAATGGTGCATGCATATACCACTCCAACTTGGGAGAAGAGAATCGAAAAGAGCCTTGATCCTCTAGATCTTGCATATTGCTTGATTGGCGACATGATTTGAACGCAAACCCTTTTTTTTCTCTTCATGCGTTGCTATATTTCTGCATGTGTCGTGCCCAATCCACCGATGCCATAGCAGTTCTTCAACACATAACATAATGGGACTTGATATGATGTCAAGTCATACCGGTTTCGTTAATGTTATCAGTCGGTCAAGCTTGTGTTTCACAAAAGTAAGAAGTACAAGACAGTTGATAGGATTGACACGTGAGGATTGTGGTATGGCTGCCGACGGTTGTCGGGCTGTTAGCCACTCGACTGCATACCAAGATAAATTAATTCGGCGGTCAAGCAGACCCTGGCACCTCGACAACCTGGGCGTTGTCGTACAAGAACGAGCCTCGACTTCAAGACCAGGGATCCTGACGCACTGACATTAGTGAACTTGTAATATCCAATCAGCGGAGACGCAAAGATAAACCTGCAGCATCATAAACACTGTGTCAGACTGTATCCGCTCGCATCGCTCGCATCGCCGCGCTAAAGACACCAACCTGTCGAGAATGCCGTCTGACGAGAGAGTTCGCGCTGACTATTTCCCGGCTACTTGGGTCCTATTGGTCTAAGACTATGATCGTGAGATCTCAAAAATGTCTTGATCGGAACGATTGCGACTCAACTACTTGCATTATCTAACTCTTGATGCTGATTTAGTTCGACTTTTGCTAGAGGACAACATTGCTACGAGCGAAGACGACCAGTGCGGGTGGTCGGATTACGGTGGAGCCCCCAAAGCACCTAGGACTTACATACCTCAGATCACATATGTAGATCAGCGTCGCCATCGTCCGACTAGATCTTGAAGAAAACACCGCACAGCCCAGGTTCACAGTTGTGAAGTCATCGTAACAAGCCTTTCAGCTCTCTATTGGCATAACGATCGGTAGGGGCATCCGTACCAGGGTAGCATATCTCTCTACCCTAATGTTGCACAGTTACATCGCGGGATGTTGCTCCGTGCCTAGCTGTTGTAGTAGCCAAACGTAATAAAGAACGGCTGGCGCGCCGATATGCTATACATGGTTTCAAGATGGTGATTCTTCCTGTACGTCAACTGTAACTGCTATATATTCTCTCCTATAAAGCTGGCTCGGGGTCACCTAATCTCGATTTGAGGAACGAATGATGAAAGCGATCGCTCAAGTCGTCGTCTTCCCGATTAGTCGCCTTGGATACCAGTACTCTGTTATTAGATGCGGAGAAATAACCCAGGATGCGTGATGAGACTGCAGCGAAAGAGAAGGGCTGGAAGGGTCCAAGGAGAAACCTGACGTAAGTTTGCGGATTTTAAACCGCCGAAGATCGGTATCCAGCGACCTTGAACAAATTGGGCAAGAGGACAGGCGAGCAGCAGAAAATCACATTTGCTACCTTAGGTGCTGTACTGTGCAGGGCGACGGGGACGCGGCCTGGACCGAGGGGTGGAAAGCAAACTTCATGCAATTCTGTTACAAGTTCATATGTGTTGACCTAACAATACTAGGAAATAGGGTAGACCGGAGCGCTGGATTTTCCTTTATTTATTTATTTTTCTTCCTTTCTTTCGTACCAGCATTGAAGGGACAAGAGCGATGGATGATATGCGCAGCGCAACGTAAAGAGGTTCGGAAGCCAACTGGAGATAAAAAGAAGTTTAATGGAAATATCTCAGCGTGCATTTGGGCGGAGCACAGTATGAATTGGACTCGGCAGACTTAGCTGATCCATCCCAACCAATAGAAGCGAAGCAAATAGGATGTAAGTGGACGCCGCTTGATTGTATCGAGGGGTTCCCGGTCCACTAAGTGCCACCACCAGTGCTTGAGTGCCACTGCGCCTGGTCGACTATTTGCGTCCGGGAGGTTCTTTCTTAGTGCGGTATTAGACGGTACGTATTTGACAGAAGGTTATTATCACCCTCCTACATCCTCTCCTCTCCTATTATATTCCCATACCTATCCTCCCTTACATACATCATATCACCTACCTTGTGCAAACAAGCGTTCCTCCAAACCTTCTAATCACTCGGGTTCTGGTATTAAAACCAGTTGGCATAAGGCACGGCGTACACTTTGCGACCTTATCACTTATCAACTGATTTCAACTCAATCGATAACCTTCACTGAACTTCCAATCACAAGCCGCGGGAGCCACTTCCAGCCCGGGGCGTTCACTTATCTGTCTTCAGCGACTGCTCTTAGAGTTAAGGCCGAGCACTCTGGCACTGAGCGCCCACCCCAATCGAAGTCATTAGTGCTTCCCGATTACATCCTCGCCATCCGCTAATCATCATTTTACGATTCATACATATCTTGTCAGGCAAACCCAAGGTTTCCATTGCCATTATTTATATCGGGTGGCTTTGGTGTTCCCGAGTTTATTAAGGGTGTGCTTGGGTTGAGCAATTCTTATTACACAACAATTTGGTCGCGCGACGGCTGACGCCGCTTATCGCTGCCCCAACATTCGCCAGTCTCGACCATCCCTCCTAATAGGAGTCTACTTGATTTCTCGCACCCTCTCCCAACCCCAGTTCTCACAACTCTGGACTACATCAGTCCGTGCCAAAGGAAGATGGCGACCGACTTCATAATGCCCAGGCTCTCCGATCACCCGCCGGCGCATTTCTACCCATATCAACAAGCGCCCTCGGTGCCATCACACTCCCCAACCTACCCGTCGCAAGGTTATCAGTCCCAGCAGATCTCGCCGTTGAGTACTTCCAACAGTGCATCACCAACTTCGCCTAAGCCATACCACCGTCAACGACTGCGACCACTCTACATGCCTGCAGTTCTAAGACCGACCGAGTTTCCCTCTAGAAACGTGATGGGGAAGAAGGCAGAAGCGCAGGATGACGACAGCCAGCTATCATCCAACAACAGCTTTATCAGTTTGACTGGGCTGGGCGCTTTTGGCCGTCTCGGTCGTCGCGCTACGGGTGACAGCGGAAAGTGGGAAGAAGGTGAATGGGACCTGGATATGTTTCCGAAACCAACGGCGCAACCCACGCGAGAGCACTGGAAGGTGAGTTCAGATCCGCGCAGCTTTGTCTCAGATATGCAGCCCCTGTTGGATGCGGCACAGCGGCACATGACTTCATCATTCCAGTCTACACCGTAATACAAGAGCCTCAGCTGACATTATAATTTTCAGCCCGATCCGGAGTCTACGATTTGCGACGAGCCTTCATGTATGCGCCACTTCAACTATTGGACGCGCCGACACCACTGCCGAAGATGTGGCAACATCTTCTGCGATTCTCACTCGGCGTTCGATGTTCCTCTCGACCAAGATGCAAATTATAACCCGAGAGGCACTCCTAGCCGAGCCTGTAAGCACTGCTTTACGGAGTTCAAGGCGTGGCGCAGCCGGACAAACAGTCAAGCTTCCAGCGAGAATTCCTCCGACAGTAGAAGCTCGCAAACAGCACCAAGCAGCCCAGCTATTGCTACCCCATCCACAATCCCAAGCCAAAATGGCCAACATCAGGACGTTGCTATGAGCGTCCCTCGAGACTGGAATTGGAGCACCTTCTGACAAGTTCTGAGGGACAGCAAAGCAAACCCATTCATCAACAGAGGCATCTAAGCGCCTCTTCTCACAAATCGATACCATTTCGGCCAATCCAGATCAGCCTTGAGCCGATCTCAGAAGAAGGATCCCGGCTACTTAATAATGATACACGACACGACGGACCTAATCACGACGGCAACTTTTCCTCGATAATGGAACACGCAATATCCACATAGACTAGAAGTTCCGAGGATAGACTGGATATATAGCCAGACTTATATTTGCACGACTTTGAATGCATAGCACGGTGGTATCGTTGGACTTCCTTTCAAGTTACGATACCCATTTTGGTGGACTAATTACGAATTTCGGATTTCACGGAGGGGACGAGGGGATGACGAGGAAGTATAGCGGAGTTATTCTATTTGCGAACTGCATCCTGCAGCAAGGTGATCACAAGGTGTTCTGGTAATAGAGGGATCGACTAGGTACCTAAGGGAGGGGCGTTGCATAAGGGCATTAGAAAGGGATCTTGTTTAGCCCTGGTGTTTGGAGTTGCTTTCGTTTTTTTTTTTCTTCGATTTTTCGATATGCACCGTTGGAGTGCCGAACCCAAGACAGTCTGGTTGCACGGCGTTCACGATACTACGGAAGCTTCTCACCGAGTAGACTAATCCGACTTTGATTTCCATCAGCATTTGTTTCTGCAATCCAACCCTGAGCGGCAGCATCGTCATTTCCGATAAGATGTAGTACCCGTCCTTAGTTTAACCGACTTACTCCGGGACCACTTAGTTGTAGTTGTTCATTTGTGTCTCTGCCAATCTCGCGGTCTGGATTGCTCCTCCTGGCATTGGGCTAGGCTGTCTTAGGTAACTACCTGCTATCTTAGCGGCATACCCTACTGGGTTTGCCGGCGCTGTACGTAATGACATATGTTAGCTCGGTGATGCTACGTCCCTCTGGGCAGTATAAGCAAGCTAAAGCGGCAAGTCCGATTTCCAAGTCTACGTGGACCTAATCTAGCGTATGCGGTGGGTCCGACCAACCCAGTGGAACCGGTAGTAGCCGCCGAAGAACCTCATTACCATTTCACTGCATCCTTTCACTACCCTTCGCCCCACCAAGCCTTTCTGACATCCTCGGCCGCCAAACGTAGAGGCCCCGTATGCCCGAGACACGAGTGAGTATTGTATCCTCCGTCTTGGTGGATCGGGATAGCGTCTGGATATAGACTTATTCCTCGAAGCAGCAATGAAGTGCTGCGTAGCCTCAGAATACCAGGCTGTGAAACGTTGCTTCGGCTCACGATCATCCACGACCTACGAACCAGTCTTCCAGCCGTCTCAGTCATTCGCTCATGGCCTCGCGAGCAGAGGCGGGKTTCCTGTCACCATTGGTGGCAAAGTGGCGCTGCCTTACAACGTCTAAGTTGCCGGCCGCAGCTGTCTCGTATGAAGGCCTGCTTTTGACTTCGTCTCGACCATTGACTGCGTCTTTGCTCCGCGGTGGCGAAACCGGAGTGCCTTCAAAGACAACCTCCTTCGCCTAGACAGTTACGTTGCAAATGAGATGAAAGTCAGGCCGGCGCTCGTGCCATAGGATATCCACTTCGATGCTTTTTTCACATATATCAAAAGACGCAGACCCATCAAACCACTTACTTACAGCGCGACGAATTAGAATTCGCGGCGCGCTCTCGGGTTCCAACCCATCTTCAAGATGGGCCCCCGCGTTGATAAGATCCCTGACCATCTTTACTCCAGTGCAGCGAGCTGCTACCTCTAGTGTCGTCTCGCCATTTTTTAGTATCCGGTTAGGATTTGCGCCGTTGCTAAGGAGCATCCTCGCAGTCGATACATGTTCCATTTCGAGTTGCCAGAGCAAAATAGTATACCCTTCCTTGTCCTGATGATCGATATCTGCGCCGGCTTTGAGTAGGGCCCTCAGTATTAGAAATGCTGCATTGTCGGAAATGACCATGTTACCAGGGCAGAGGTATAGGAGAGGTGTCCTTCCCTTTTCATCCTCTCTGTTCACGTTTGCCCCTTTCTCAAGGAGTGCCACCACTGCCGGCAGGTTTCCGCTGGCGACAGCATAGCCAAGCGTAGGAATGCCAGACTCATGAGCATGGTCATTAACATGTTCCACTTCATCGAGTAATGTATAGAATATTCTTTCCGCGCTCCCCAAGTTTGTCTCGGTCCGAGCACTCCCAGGAAGGTTACTCGCACTGACCACTAAGGCCTGCTGTATATCTTCAGTTGACAGTTCATTTCTTTCTTTTCCTTTCCTTAGTATGGCATTGACGGCGCCATCATGCCCTAGCAATGCGGCAAACCACAGCGGGTGTACCGTAGGAGCTGGTTCATTTGTAGAGACACCAAGATCAAGTAATGCAGAAATGATTGGAACAGCGCCTCGAAATAATGACCACCCCCAGAGCTTACGCACAAGGCTTCTATCCGCAGACCAAGCTAATCCAAATATCCCAGCAGATCTAAATCTCAGAGAATAAGGGGGATGTATCTGTAACGATTCCTTCACATATTCAAGACTGAATAGGCCGTGCTCTAGTAACGCTTTGACAACTCTCTCGCTGTTCCCGGGGAAAGCAAAAACCGCCTGCAGCGCGCTAGTACCCCCATAGATCTTGATGGTGTTGGAGTTCTCTCTACCCACAATACGGGAATACCCAACTCGAGCAGCGAATATCACTACTTCGATGCTTAGGATAACCAAGCCACTTTTAAAGCTCCAAAACAAAGCTCGGTAGAATGACCTTAAATGGCCCCAGAGATCCCAGCTTAATATTGTTTCTATTTCGCTCCATCCAGCGACGTCTATTCTGGAATGAATGAACATCGCAAAAAGACTGGGTATGAGTCGTGCTATGGCCCGCAAGGGCTTGTATAAGTTCGTCTTGCAGGCCTCGCCGAGGAATTCAATTACCGTCGAGCCAAATACTGTCTTGGACAGCATCGCAGTTCGAACTGGCTTCCATGAAACAGGGAACATAGCCGATCGGAGAATAAATATCCACAATTCGTCGTGAGCAACCCGCCGGCTCCAACAAGCGAGACAGGAGGTGATGGATTTATATATTCTCTCTTTCCAAGAAAGGTTGGGCGGCGAAGAGCTTGCCTTATAGGGTTCAAAGTCGCTGGACGGGACGCCCATAGGCTCCAGAGATAAGTCTGCTCCATTCTCGATGAGCAGAATCGCGATGTCCTCCTCGCCGTTGCGGATCGCGAAAGTAAGGGGCAGTTCTCCGTCAATAGGTTCATTAACGCTGATTCCGCTGTTTAGGCAAGTTCTTACTTCTTCCACTTCCCCGGAATGAATGGCATCGCGGAGCTTGGTACTTGGAGTCTATTACAACATTAGCCTCGGCCTTTGACACATAGCACGAATTTTTACCATTTTTGCCCTTGCCCACTAACTCTGGATGATCTCGATAAGCTTGATTGAATATGTTGAATTCATGAAGAATGCTCGGTTTTCTTGACATTCAAGGCTATGTTCGATTTAATGCCACGTAAAATCTGGTAACGAATCAAAAGTCTCTACTACCCTATTGTCAGCTAGGCAGACACTGCCTCGCTCCGAAGAGGGATTTAAGTTCCCGAATGCGCCAAGGTAGATTTCGTTATTACTGAAAAAGCCTCTATCTCGCAGCAAACAGATCTAGGGAAATCTAGGCTTGCTCGTTAGTGGCCGTTGCACTAAATGCGTACCTAAGGCATCAAACCTGTGATAGAACGAGCTCCATCCCCTTGCTTAAAAGAAACGTATCGAAAATGGCTATTGAGTGGGATATGGCAGCTGTCATCGCCGCGGTCGCCATATTCATGGTGCCATATACGATTACGGCCTCGAAAGGTGTTCGTAAAGCTGTTCAACGTCAACGCCGGCGCTACCTCTGCCTTCAATGGAACGATATTCCTGAAGGCAGAATACACCAATGTTTCTGCCAAGGTGCTTGGCACCAGTCCTTCTCCCATTTGAAGTGCCTCCTCCATCAGCCAGGCAAGGAACTCTGGGAGCCAGCAGCATCGCTAGGATCTTGTTTCAATAGAGCCTGGGAGTTATCAACGAGGAGGCCGCGGTACGCGAAATCCATCCCAGATGCTCTACCCGTAGAATCGCAATTCTTATGCACAGATGCTAGGACGGTGCTCGCCTTCGCATTATGCACTGTCGACGAGAGAAAACATCCATCTTGGAACGCAAGGAGCTTGTCATTTGGCTGTACTCGTATCAAGTATAATAGTCTAGGCGATGGGACGACGATTGCGCACATCCAAGGCTTAATTGAAAACGGAAATACCGCAATGTTGACCAAAGCCGAGCTCGAGCGCTTGATGTCCGGCTATCCACCTTGGTATAGGGAAAGTTTCACGACCAGAACCGATATCACGTTACCGTTCCCCATGTCAAGTGAAAGGGATATCCCACGGGCCGGGTGGATCATTGCGGTAGGCTTAATGAGTTGTGGATCAAAGCGGCATAAGCCTTTGGGTCTTTATACGTGTCTAGATGAACCGGACGAGCCCGCGTGGAGGCAAAACGGGCGCATGTTCCGCCAGGCTGTGGTACGGTGCCGTGACCACATTCGGGAGAACTTTGCCCCTCGCTTTCCGGGAAACCAGGACGTCGTAGACGCTATCAAAGCTTTGGATTATATGATCGACAAGTCGACAGGAAGCGGGACGCCGTCAGGGGGTCTAGGTGTGAACGCATCTATGATAGACCAAGTTAGGACCCTTCCGCACTTACGGTATTCGGACTGCAAGTTCGTATGTGACAATTTCAATGACTATCGTGGACTCGACACCAGCGCAACGGCTAGGTTCGGGCCCATTTTGTTTCCAGTTATGGCTGCTGCGGTCCACGGGGCTTATGAGGTGGTCCAGTATCTAAAGGACTTCGGTATGGAGTTGAAGATACCCCCGGAACTATTGCCGTTGGATAGAGAGGTTTGGCTGAGAGATTCTGCGACTAGATTGCCAATTAAGTAGAGTAATTTATTGATGCTGAAGTAGTAACGTATACTCCCGAGAGCTGCAAGAAAAAAGAAAGGAGAAAGTATAGAAGAAAAGAAAGAAAGGGCAAGGGTCCCGTTGGAGGAGAATCCCGTGGACGTAGATAAAATGGAGAAAAGAGAGGAGACAAGGTCCTTCGTTTAACATAGCATCGCAAGTAATTCTCAAGGTCAAATGTGACCAATCATCTATTAAGACCCTGGGTACTGATGGATATGAGGTTCCAATCACCATTCTTTTTGTATTGCTCTTTGCTAATTAAAATGACTTTACTTGACACAGAACAACTTGCTTATTAAGGGTCGGGGACTTAATCTTCATGTTAGTTCGATCATGTATTCATGTCACTAGATCAAGTGTACATTTTTATAGGGGGGTAAGAGAGAGAAAAGGGCAGCAAATGGTATACGACGTTCGAGGTATTGGGAATCTGAAGCGTTTATGCCAAAGAGAAGAAAGAGAAGTCCATTGCTGCAGACTCTGTGTAAGTCAAACCCTTGTTGGAGTTTGCATGCAGCAATATGACTATTTTAACTAAACATTAGCTCAAGCATCTATATAAGAAAATTATTTATAATTTGAGCTTCATAAATGACCTACCGTCAAGTTACATAACATAGGTACCTATATATATTAAGCTCTAACGTCTTGATAAACCGAAAGAAGGAAAATGCAACAGTCAACCACGAACACAGACGATAATAGCAAAAAGGGGCTAACTTAGACTGGTATGTTAACAGGGCCATAGACACGAAACAGAATCTACATGCATATGGGGATGTTCGTCCTTTATAGCATTCTTGTTCGAGGGTGTCGACCATCTCCTGGTCGTCAGATGGGCAATACAGACTGCCCAAAGCCTGACTGGGCTATGGCAGCTATCCCGAGATAGCGATTAGTACTAAGGCGTTAATATTTTCATGACTACGACTATACAATAATAGTCTACCTGATATTATCGCCCGCCACCAAAGGCTGCCAGTCTAGCTTAGGTATTGATGCCAAGTAGCCCCACGATGCCCACGATGCAATCAGAGACAAGGAATTCACGAACGATGCGATCAGAGCTCAGGTATTCACACTGCTTGATGCGTACCTATATATACTTCTGCCCAAACCCCATTTATCATCGATGGTGCATCTCTCTCTGCCCACAAAAATTCCTTTCTAACATCTTCTGCCCCATTGTGGTCGACATCTCATCTCCTTCTCAACCATTCCTTTCCTGCTCTGGACCCCATTGACACCCTTTGGCCTCTCATTGCATTACTTCCACCAAGTGCAACGAATTGTCAAGTTCGTACAATGAATCGCCCTGATCCCAGAGAGGGCGTCGCCATCAAGTCGATGCCGGATGAAGATTTCATCTCGCTCTTGTAAGTCACTCTCTCCACACCCACCTCCGCCCGCCCCTCTTGCTCACAATCATCTACCTTATCTTTACCCATCTTCTCAGAGGCTCATTTACATCCATGTTTTCACTTTGTTGCCAGTGACTACAATCCAGCCTTAGACACTAACACCAGTTTCGTAGGGACAACGAAGACGACTGCGCTTCCTTGGCCACCCCCGTCATGGCTCCTAACGGCTCCTCTACTGTCGTTGATAGTGGCAGCAATCCCAAGAACCTAGCAACATCTTCTCATGCTAACACTGAACCTACTGAGATGTCACTCACCCGCCAGATTGCCAAGATCTGGAGAGACTCCCAGTACGTCGTACCTAAGGCGGTCAAGGGTTTCTTCTTCATCGATCACCTGGGCCCCCACAAAGCCCCTTTCAAGGGTCTCCCTGTCTGGGCCGTTCCTTGCCCTAAGGACTTCAACTTCGAGCTACATATCGGTATGTATAGTCGTGTTTACTTGTTAAATTTCCCACTTACTCTCCGCAACATTTCCATTCCTTAGAGCTTTCAATACCTTTTATATATTCTTCCTGTCTTTTGCAGTGTCTAGGTATCTACCTACCTGATAACCTACCTACTATGAAGGAACCCGAACTTGATTACTTTATTCTCAAGACCCATATTAAGATGAGATAAGAAATATTACTAACCCTAGTGAATGTTATAGGCGATGACAAACAGTGGCTCTTCGTTGCCAAGCGACTACAAGTGTCCATGGTTCTCAACCCTTCCCCGAAGMAGGCCTGGATTAAGCCTGCGCTAGACAATACTATGATCGGACGGCTCATGAATGACCATCGCCGCCTCGACGCCGTCAAGAGGCTCTGGGAGGCATACCACTTCTTGTGCTACTGGTCGTACGAGGCCACCTCTTCGGGCAAAACCCTTCCTCTGTGCGAGGCCCTCGATTCGTACCACGAGAAGAGAATTCTTACCATCCGCGCCCGTATCAATGACATGGTATTGGAGCATACCAACGCTCCCATGGCTGATGCTAAGGAGTATGCTGCCGACGAGGGCGTCGCTAAGAAAGTTGCTGCGAACATGAACATCGTCGACAAGGGCAAGGGCAAGGGCAAAGTGAAGGAGGCCCCTTACAACAGCATTGGCGTGAAGCCGGAATGGGAGAACGAGGAAGATGTCGGCGATGAAGCCGGCTCGGCTCACCGCCACCCGGCCAAGTACGAGAAGCCTACTCCCGGCTATCTCACTACCGGTGTTGGCAATAGCGCCATGACATCGTCCCGAAGCTCTTCGGTTGTCGCATCTAGCAACACGTCCACTCGCAAGCTCGCCTTTGTGCGCAGCCAGCCCAACGCGAACGCGAGCTCGCAGATTCCTGTTAGCAGTGCCAGCAACCCCAGCATCCCCGCCCCGGCATTCGCCTCGCGTGGATCTCAAGCCACGGCGCACCCTCTCCGCACCACCACCGGCAACCCGACTCTGACGTACCGATCGCGCCAGAACCTCATCTCCAGCATCGACCCTCAGTACCTGGCGTCGCCCGAAGAAGCAATCGCCTGGATCAAGGCGCAGGCGTCGTCGGCGCTCCTGAAGCACCTGGCCCAGGCGCCCAAGGGCCCGCGACCGGAGCAGCTGACGTTCACTTACTGGGCTACGTTCTTCGAGAACCAGCTGGTCAGCCACGAAAGCGAGCAGCGCGAGGACAGCGCGTGGTTCCCGACGGAGCGGGCGCAGCTCCTGTTCATCAACGCGCTGCACGACGCCTTCGACGAGAAGGACAGCATCACCGAAGCCTCAGCAGAGGTGCGCGAGTGGGCCTTCGCCATCGACCGGAAGTTCAACGATCGGGAGTGCGAACGCTAGGATCGCCACCGTGTCGCTGTGAGGCTTGGAAAAACTATGGCTGGKGTTGCGAAGGAGAAGCTGTTTGGAGGAGACGACAAGTGATGGATTGATTGACTAGGACAGGGGTACACGTTGTAATCGTTGGTTTTTAGATACGCATGTAGCGTTGAGGAGAACTTTCTCTCTCTCTTCGCCGATTTGGCTTTGACTTCCGAATAGGGGTCTTGCCAATGAGACATGTACGTAACAAAGGAGTAAATGGAATTGCTTTTATAAAGGTTTATTACCAATTACTATTTCGGACTAGGCATAACGTGCCTGTAAATCGTAACTATGATCCTCAAATGTGAGAGCGGTCCCTCATTTGTGGCATGGCGTCGCAAGACAACTCACCAGGTCGCAGGTATGTTCGGTCAGGATAGTGTAGAGCTTCTTTATGTCCATTGAACGGGCTGTCCCATTATATACGCCTCAACCAACGAGGCTTGCTAGTAATCATAGTATGTACACTGAACCTTGACTCCTTTGTCATTACCATGAGCCAAACTTCATTATAAGCCGTCGCGGATTTCCCCTCATTCACACAATGCTTTTCATTCCGATTTCCCCCCTTCTCCATAAACTCCGAGCCATGCTTTGATTGAGACAGCGCCGGTGGCGTACTGTCTCGGTATTATTGCAGCCTAGCAACTGCAACCTACTACATTAGTACTTTCTTCAATTTTGGCTTGCGCTGGCTGTTTCCTGTAATAGCAAATATAGCGTCATATCCGGTCTTTAATGCTTGCCATTGGCCCTCCCTTTGGCCTTTCCATTAGTCTTTGAGTGGACCCCGTTAGGTCGAGCGGCGGATGACGGATGGAGCCTGTCGTTGCCACTCGATTCGTCGCTGTCCTCGAGGATCGCACCTTCGTTGCTCTCGCCGTACACTTCGCGTTCAACACCTTTCGCGGCATCCCAGCTAGCCTTCTCGGCTAGAACGACATTGCTTCTGCGTCGGTCCGGGTTGCTCTTAGCACGTACCACCTCAGCCTTGCTACGTCGTAGGTAGCTCGCAATGAAGAATGACACAAACAAGTAGGTCAACGGGGCCAGGTAGAAGACGTTAAGCCAGATAGCAAACGTGGCACCGGTAGTAGTAATGCAGTCCACTTTCTGGTATCGAGTCACATAGCTGGCTCCTTGGTGCGTAGAGACGGTCTCAGGCGAGGACACAACGGCGGCTGCGCCTGCGGCTTCAGCTGCACCAAAGAGTGTCTGCTTAAGGCCATCAATGAATCCAGCGGCAGTGGGAATAACATTTGCAGCAGCAGAGATATTCGACGCAGCAACAGTGGCTTCAGCAGGAGAGGTCTCGATTTGGATGGGAACCAAGTAAGAGATAAAGGAGTGAATCATCGCACAAGACGCTCCAATGATGAATTGAGAAATTTGAAGCGAAGTAAGCGTGCGTTTGATCACCGTAGGTACACGAATGTTAAAAGCGGTGACGGTATAGTAAGTGTACTTTTATATAATTAGTAGCTGGTAATATTTATTTTGTGGTGAGGACTTACCATAAGGGCATGGATAGCAGAGTTGAAGAACACGAAGATCCAGATGGGACTCGACATGTACCGCATACCAGCCCACATGGCCATCATGGCACCCGCATGGTGGTAAGTTTGGAGAGTCGAACTGAGTTTTCCCTTGGCAAGAATGATGAGAGTATCAACCACCTCATAGAACTTGCTGATATAAAAGATCCAGCCATAGAAGGCAAGACCTTCATTCCAGAGTCGTCCAGCGTCTGCTCGGCTAGGGGAACCCTCAGCAGTCAAAGGAGTTGCCCCCGATACTGATTCCCAAGCCCCAAGGTTCGGATTGTAACTGAGCGCATTTCCTAGTCCAGGGTTCCCGTGGAATTTGCAGAAGCTGTCAACCGTMCCAGCCCAGCCACTTGGTCCACCTGGGCTCACAATTGTGCGTCGAAGGGCATGGAACATGCCAATCCAAGTCCATGCAGAGTACACGGCAAGGAAGACATTGTGTAGGACGACAAATAAGCGGAAGGCCCTGGTTTTGCTAATAGACCAGGGCTTCTTGCCGGTCGATTTGTTATATACATTAAGCGCCTTAGCAGTAACGGCATAGACGGTAGCAATCGTGATGGGGACCTTTGGGTCTAATGCGCTGATATAGATGTTGTCCGGGATGTTGAAGGGTAGCTCGAAGTGTGGAGGAGGAATAGTTTGCGGCTCCGGATGAGGCGGGAACTGGAAAAGAGTTGCTGCGGGAGGCGAAACGAAGACAATAGGGGTAGCCATGGTTAGAAACAAGCAGTTATTAGGATCCTAAATCTATCAATGCGTTGAGAGTACAGGCTCCAACACCAATCGTCAGAGTTCGATGCGCAGAGTACGGCGTTGAGGCAGCACGAGCAGCGCACGCGACAAGTTGCGATATGTGCTTGGGAAGCAAGAGAAACAGCAAGAACGGAATTCAAGATATCTGCGAAAGCATTGAGTACATGTATGCACGGAAATGCAACGGTAGGCTTTATGGAAACGGCAAATAACGATACGCAAGCGAAAAAGCAAAATATAGAAAGGGCTATTTTGCTTCTCGATGCTCTCAAATATTTGTGGCGTTTCAGCGGTTTCACAAGGTAGGAAGCCAGAAAAAAAATTGAACGAAATACTATGCAGCGCCTGCAGCGTTGGACCGCGGCACAAACAACCCCTGGAACGCGCTAGAGGTGGGTAGGGTAGGGATCTAGAAGCCAATGACAGGGTGCGCAATGACGACTAGGTCACGCTACCGTTCCGTCGGTCCAGGTACCACAGGCAGCACAGAGCTCAACAGTTGAAGGGGTGGTCCAGTTCCTTCGTCCCCATTGGCCCATCCACTGCTGACTCGGCCAAATCGGGCATAAAACGCTGCTTTGGTAGTTGAGTATATCGAACTCAATTCCAGCACCGTTACGTATGTAGCCTAACTTTACAACAACAACATGATCCGATCCACGCGGCTAATCGGTATGTAGTAGGGATATGTTGACATCTCTCTTCTTCCGTTTGGCACTGCATGTACCAGAGCAAGTTTTTCTGTAAAGCATCAGCTGAGACAGTGTTTTGCACAACAGGTGCCCAAGCCATCCGCGCAGTAATTTTGCGACGCTACTACGTAGCAACATCGTATCAATATCTCAACAACAAACCCCTTCCTCAGCCGGTTTGTGATGGCATGTGGCCGTACTTCTGATATGCCGAGGAGATTGCTATACCCTCTCTTGGTGGATCGACCACGGGCCAAGACCGACTGGATTGCGAAAATCGGCATTGCAGCGAGAGCATCCGGACCTAAGAGCCCGGCTACCACAGGCACGTCTTCCTCGGTGAGAGGATCTAGATTCCATGGCGGGCATCAAACTTTAAACGTGGGTGACAGACAAGCTCGGAACATTTCGATCTGGGTAGCAATGTTGCATGTGGTCCATCGACATGTATCTTTGAAACCATCAGCTGAGACATCATGATGAAAAAATATGTACACGCCAAAAGGGACATGAACTGAACAGAGAGATATTTATCAAGGTGGGAAATTTGTTGATTTTTTACTGCTGACTGGCTTGACGAGTGCTATCTATTATATCCTTTTGAGACAGACCGCAACAGTAAGCAGTTCTTTGTTCGAGTGAGATATCTCTTGAAATGGTGGGCTTCTCGGTGTTGAAGCTCGAACAGTTGATTTTGATACATGGGGAAGGTGGCCAGTCGTGCTAGCCATTGATGCAACCTATTAGTATGCTGCATCATCTGATTAGCGATCGAGCTTCTGGCTTCCAAGATCCGTTTCCCAACAAAAAGGTACATGTCTTTACCTCCCCCTCCATTAGCCGCCCCGCGATGTGACCTATCAACCAGTATAGTTTTTTTTTCCCAGGGACCAGTGCCAAGCAGCGGTCTGCCTTAGCGCGAACGGGATGACGCGACGAATCGCGAATCGATAGGGTACGTATCTGGCTTCTTCGTCTGGTACATAATGTATGTACCTGCAGTCTCCATACTCCGGGGTCTGTCCATGGAAAAGTCTGGGGTTGTGCGACCCGAGACCAAGCTCAAAATCTGAGTAGCAACATGCATTTATGTACATGTATGTTCCAAACTGAATATGAACTGACGACATAATAATTACGCGGTAAACCTGAAGTTTGCGATCGCTTCAGCTTTTGCGATAGGGCACAAGGACGTACATCGAACACCTAAATGTGGCAAGTTTTTCTTCGCTGTCCCCAAAAGCGGCTGCCCCTCTCCCAACAAATTCGGAGCATTGGAGTCCCTAGAAAGTCGGTCAGTCCTTATCGTCGCATTTATGGCCCCTTTCCTTATACCCGCAAACGCTTACATATTATGTTTGTCTATCGCTGAAACATTCATACCTCTGCGGACGAGAGCGGCTCGATTGTGCGAGGAGTCGAATAGGACGCATTGTGAACAGCCCCATGGTTATCTGGCTGCCGTCCCGAGACAGCCCTTGATTGGTACGCTCGGACGCGCCACTCATCATACTTTCCGGCCTTCCCGATGCCGTATTTACGAGGCTATTCACCAATTCCAAGAATGAGTACGATTTCTATTTTCTTTTCCTTGTTCGGGGGTATATACATCACGGAGAGTTTAAAACGCGGGGGCATGGTTGGATGACCGTGTTGAACTGAAATATATACCGATGATGCCCGCAATAGTCTGCGTAACGATAAGATCCGGCTAGGCCTCATACCCCGCAATGAGGCTGCTAATAGGAGAGCTGAGCTGCCTATATCTGGCATTCTATGAGCTGGCCTCAGCCAATGTCCCTATGCGGACGGATAATGACTAATGGGCCGAGGTATAGCGCACTGGCCACTTGACTATGTCCAATAGTAGCTCAATATCGTTCCCTTGGGTACGAGCTGCACAAGCTTCAAGAGGATCGTTCGTATAGTCAAACAAAAGAGCCATACTCCTCTCTATGAGTCTTGATGATACTCTTATAGATATACTGGCCTTCATAGCCAGCTCTTTATATCAATTCTATACTTACCTGTATCGCGAGCTTGGCCATTCATATCCAACGTTCCCATTTCCCCGCGTGCATGATGGCTACTACTCAGCACCCTATTGCCCCCATTCCCACTCAACTTTCCGAGCTTAAAGACACATCGTATTTCTCTGAAACGCAATGGCAGGTCCTCTTAGCGCTGGTTGACGCTGTCATCCCGTCGATTGTGGCCGAGGCAGCAGCAATAGACCGGAAGAACCAGTTGCGGATCCCCCAGTCTCAGTATGAAGAAGCGTATGAACGAACAAAGAGATCCATGAAGCATCCACCAGACTATGAGAAATTCAAACAGTACCTTGAATCGCGTCCTCTGGATAACCCGCGATGTTTAAACCTACTGAAACGATTGCTCCAGAATGTCCCGAATGGCGATCGGAGACGGCTAGGTGGCATCTTGAATTTTTTAACGTAAGGCATAAACATGTTCCATCTACCAGTCATCATACGCTCGGATTGACTGATGAGTTGATAAAGGACTCGTCTGGGTAGCTTCGCCGCGACGGGCTACTGTATTCCCCTGCATGAACAGCCTGTTCATGTCAGAGAAAGTATCCTTCAAGCATGGGGTCAATCTTGGGTAAGCGTCTGGCCGGTTATTAAACTGACAATGGTTACTTTGGCCAGGGTCTGTTTTGCAAGAACGGATCCCCTGCTCCTTGAACTCAGCGGCTACAGGGAGTGTGAGGAGGACTACCAACCGGGGCCGACGTTCGACTTCAACTTCCTACAGTTTGAAGCCGGGTCCGAGTTGGAAACTCTCGAGACCGATGTTGTGATTGTTGGCTCTGGCTGCGGAGGAGCCGTGTGCGCAAAGGTCCTTTCCGAGGCGGGACACAAGGTCATCGTCGTTGATAAGGGCTACTACTTCCCCCCTTCTCAACTGCCGATGACCGTTGAAGCAGCCAACGAGTTCCTCTACGAGGGAGGTGGCGCGGTGCAAAGCGCGAATGGTTCTATCAGGGTAGTTGCGGGAAGTTGTTGGGGAGGTGGCGGAACCGTGAATTGGAGCGTGAGTCTCCAGCTTCAAGGATTCGTACGGCAGGCGTGGGCAGACGAAGGTCTCAGCTTTTTCACTACACAGGAGTTCCAGAACTGCTTAGACCGAGTCTGTGATTTTAGTGAGTTATTCCTCCAAGATCATTCCTGCGAATAATTTCCATCTACCAGCGTTATCTAGCGTATAGAGACGTCGAGACATAATTGTCACTCTCCTACTTGTCATTTAAACGGAGGATTGCTAACCACGACGATTATCTAAAGTGGGTGTCAGCGACGCACAAATTCGCCATAGACACGGATCCAATGTCGTCCTGAACGGGTCAAAGAAACTTGGCTGGACTGCTAAGCCATGTCCACAAAACAGTGGAGGTGCCGAGCATTCCTGTGGTCGTTGTACACTCGGCTGTGGAAGTGGTGAAAAGCAGGGCCCAGCCGTGAGCTGGCTTCCAGCTGCAAGCAAGGCAGGCGCAAAGTTCATTGAAGGATTCAACGTGTCCAAGATCCTGTTCGACGAGAACCGCGGATCAAAACAGGCTGTTGGGGKGATAGGGACATGGACATCGCGAGATAAAGATGGGAACGTCCATACCCCTGAGTCCGATAGGATCCAGAGGCAGGKTCAAATAAGGGCGAAGAAAGTAATTGTAGCGTCCGGAGCACTTAACAGTCCACTTCTATTGATGAGAAGTGGATTGAAGGTGAGGATTCAAACTGCAGAGTCATGCCTGAATATTGGCTTAACTGACAAACTGCCAGAACCCGCATATTGGCAAGAACCTTCATTTACACCCTGTCAACCAGCTCAATGCCTCATTCGACGAGGATGTCAAGGGCTGGGAAGGTAAGTAAATATAATGCGTATAATAACTACAGCATATACACTAACGACATTACGTAGGTGGCATCTTAACGAGTGTCTGTTCTAGCTTTGAAAATCTCGATGGGAAAGGTCACGGTGTTAAACTTGAGCCGAGCGCCATGGTTGTAAGATAATTCTAACTCTTCGCTCACTTGACCTTTACTCCCTTAATCTGACCCTTGATCTAGCCATATATGTTTCTATACGGACATCCATGGCGAAGCGCTCTGCAGTGGAAGCTCGATGCGCTCCGCTGCCGGCAGATGAACACCTTCATTTCCTTAGCTCGCGACCGTGATACGGGCAGCGTGTATCCCGATCCGGACGATGGACGGCCCATTGTCGAGTATACTCCGTCGGCTTTCGACCGCAAGCACATTCTCGCCGGAGTGATCGCCCTGGCAAAGATATGCTACGTCGAAGGAGCAACCGAGATCTGGCCGTTCATCCAGAGCGTGCCATCGTTCGTGCGTCGGTCTAAAACAACGGATCCTGCTCCAGAAGCGGACCAAGGAGATAGGGATGCCATCGACCAGGGCATCAACGACCCGGACTTCGTCGCCTGGCTCAAGACCATTGAGCGCACCGGGGTGAACTTTCCCGACGCGACGTTTACTTCGGCCCATCAGATGGGCACATGTCGTATGAGCGCGCACCCGGCCCGCGGTGTCGTCGACCCTGAGGGGAGAGTCTGGGAGTCTCAGAACTTGTACGTGGCCGACGCTAGCATCTTCCCGTCTGCGAGTGGCGTCAACCCCATGATTACGAATATGGCCATTGCAGACAGGATCGCTAGATGCATATCACGGGACCTGAAAAAAGCAAACCAGATTCGCGCTGCTTTGTAGGGTATGTGGATTTAGGAAGAGGATACTAACCTAGGTACTGCACGGGACCATAGGAAGATTGCTACAAGATGTGAATGATAGGCTATGGATTTAAGGTGGGCGAGGTAGGGGAAGTACCGGTACGAATCGTATAATTACCTACTTAGCTCACTGTCATTTATGAACGTATATCAGATTGCATCTGGTCAACCTTCAAGGCCCTTACTCAGCCTAAGGGACCTAGTCCTGAGGCTAATGACAAGTCCCTGAGGCCCCTGAAGTGTCCTGGTTTGCGAAGAGGCAAATTATCTCCGGAGGCGATGTATCTTTTGAGTTTCATATATTGCAATACGATCCTAATGGCGCCATAGAATCATACCCGCATTGGGGATTAGAATGGTCTAGGTCTGTGGGTGTGCTACCTGCTGAGTGACAACCACGACCTTGATAGGATATCGACCAATCACTGTATCATTTTATTTTATTTTTCAGATAGCCTTTAACAGAGACGCGTGGAATTGTAAATTTGATTCTATGTATGTAGTTAAGTTACGACATGGCGTATCATTGAGAAATCCTAGCAAAGTCCTACATATGGGATCCTGCGTGGTTCGGGGGATTCGAGAACTCCAAGACTTTTCTTATCTTGCTGACTTACTAGGTAGTCTTGGGGAGCATTAATAGAAAATACCTAGGGATCTGCCCACCCCCGTGGGATCAACGTTGTTGACAGTTCCATCTGCCGACCCAGCGGGCGTGGTAAAGGGGGGTTGGGGGCTGAGGTGAGCTGAAGATCGGGGGAGCGACGCAACCGCAACGGGATCTCACATGAGATACGAAACAATAGGGCAATTCTGCCCGCGACGATGTATGCTGTCCTACGCTCACGAAACCTGGTAGCTTGAAACAGAGCCGACAGGTCTGACTCAGCTCTTGGGGTGCGCAACCGAAGGGCTGGGGAAAGGGTAGAATTCGCCTGTGTGACGTGACAGATGGGCTTTTATATCATCGCGCACTCCGTCCCTCGCGCTTCAAGCCGCCTAATTTCCGGCCCGAGCGAATAATATTGGATATCGGAGCTGACTGCTAGCCTCGGCCTACACAAACTGCCGCCGTTGGCGATGGTAGTGTGATTTAGATAAACCGAGAGGTATATCGTACCTTCAGCTCTCGATGGAAATATGCTTTTGATTACTCTGCATGGGAATGCAACGATCAGCGTGCCGTTCGGTATGTAAGGCTGGAGATATGGCTACCATACAGGCCGATTAGTACATGATCTAGATGATACTACGCCCCTTGGTTAAGAGTCACATCTGCTTTGACCGTCCGGGCGTTCGGGAATACCTATTCGTAGCCTCGACCATACGCATATTTTTCGAATGGGCGGTGAATGGCTTTACGTACTTCTGACGTTGTTTATATTGACCATTTTCTATCTGCGGCTACTGCGCCGTTGGACTGCGAAATCTGAGTACGACGAAATGCAACGCCACCGGCCAGCGTCGCATCGAGAAGAGAGCGTGGTACGTACAATACCGGTAGATAGGTAGGTCCTAGGCTATAAGTGTTTTGGCATGTGGACGTGCGCACCGCCCCCAAATGCGCCTGCGATCAGATATTTGCTGACCTTAGGTATGCAGCCCGCAGAGACAGCTAGGGCAGCGGGTATTACCACATGGCACGCATGGAGAAACGTTCTAAACTGGCCCCCAAGCGCAAGGCGGTGATCCACGAGGGAAAAAGAAGGTGTACGAAACAAACGTCGATTGAGTTTACCGGGAGTATGGAGAAAGGGCCGGTTGCGGGTCGGGTTAGGCTTTCGGGCCATCCCGTGTTGCTATTTCCACTGCTCCAATCGCCCCGTGGCCCCCTAACTCCTGACTTTAAACCCGTCCGCATGTGCAGAAATTACCTAAGGTCAGGTACATACTATAGAGCTTAGGTACACACTCTAGTATTTACACATGACGCAATCTACTAAGATCTATATTGCTGCTCGTACGCCAGCCAATGAGCATTGCTGACAACATACCTAGTCCGCTGCTGTGTTCGGGTCGCAGAAAAGGACACGCCATTTGAAAAAACCGGATATGTGCCGTGAGTCGGTGGGGGAGGTGGTAGGTAGGGAAAAGGAGAACTTCTCGCAGTGTAGGGGGCTCAGCCGCACCAACAGGCTGTCTTTCCAGTCTGTCCCGTGTCCCAAGAGAAAGGGCAGGCTGGTAGGGCTGTAATCGTGCCTCGTAATATGCCTCATATGCATGGAGTGCATTCCCAATGCCCAGAGTCAGCACCTTGAAAAGGAAGGGGGAGGGATGGTAAGCAAGCAAGCAAGCTATGCGGGAATCGCGCGAATGTCATAAGATTCTTTGATAACTCCGGAACTCCTGCATGCTGCACTGCACTGCACTGCACCGCTCACCGCGGGTATTACAATACGCCTTGCGCTTAGGATCCCATGATATACATTACACAGCAGAAGTAATAATTGCTGATATTACTGTGTGATATTAAAAGAATCAACGAGGCCAGGGACAATATTTCGGCATTTGAGTGTCCATGTTCCATTCGGCCTCATTACTTACCCAACTATACCGACCTGGGTATTTATTCCTGACTCGCAGTCTGACGGCATTCTGTCGCACGACTGGCGCCACACCGCGGTGAAGCGTCCGCTAACCTCAGCGGCGGTACCTGACTGTTTGTTACGCACAAACTGCATTGTCATCGTGTTAGCTGCTAGCCAAGCCACAGCCTTGCGTCCGCATGCACCGGCGCCGCCTTTCTCCTCGTCGAAGGGCGCTTCTAGTCAGATCCACGGGGTTTAGCATGTGTTTTACCCCAAGCCCAACAAACTGACTATGGCTGAAGCCCGTCCGTCTATCAGGCGTGGCGCAGTAAAAAAAAGAAAGAAAGAAAAGCACATGTCAAGTACCACCGAAGAAACGTGAGGGCCACGCTGCACGCCCTACATACCTCATACCAACCTAGGCAGGTACCTAGCAACGGAGGCTGGGGAGGGGGTGGGAGAGCCCTGGCGATCCCCCACACTTCCCTAACAGATTTAAAATAAAAAGGGCGACCTAACTGGATTGAGTACCTACCTATTCCGTAGACGTTGATGACGAGATCTGCACCCGTTTCGGACCCGCGGCAGACTCCGTCTCTACGCGACATGGGTTCTCTCGTAGCATCGAAGCGCGGATTACATACCGACCGAGAACATCACAGCTAGATATGTTAGGTATAATACATACAGGTATAACAGAACCTGACCCAGGCAGCTCTAGCAAGGTGGTAGCAAGCCCGTGTAATTGTTGACCGAGCGGTGGGTTCGAATGGTCTTCTCTGACCATCGCAATACTACCAACAACAACATCCTTACGTGAGTCGATCTGCTGTTATCATATCGGCCCTGTCCCTGAGCCGTAGACAAGGTTCCGACGTTACTTGAGGAATACGGAATCGCAGCTCCGAGCAACTCCAGAACCCAAACCTATCCCTTCTTCCCCTGTACCACTGCGCCCGCGCGTGATATGCTGTGTACCGTAGCAAAAAGAACTCAATCTTATTGTGTGTGTATTCTTTTTCGCCTCGCTGTGTGCTGACGCGCAGCTTGCATGTCATAAGGGGCTTACTACTTGGCCCTGTGCCACCACGGGGACTGGTGACCGGAAAGGAAAGTCCCAAACTTTCCCAACGGCCGAGTGAGAGCACGACGCATGCCGCAAACTGCTACGTTTCCTCCTCTTACTCATGCGAGGCCCACCGCGTTGGAACCTAACAGCACGGACAATCCCTTGGGAGACATATGGCACATGGGCATTTTGAACTTGATATTGTTCAATTAACTAGCTACTATAAGTGACTTCAAACTAAACAATGCAGGGGGGAGCTTTTCTGACGACGTCAGCGGCATTTAAACAGTGCCTCCAGGGCAGCCGCCGACATTACACCATAATCCAGCATCTCATGCCGCCTGGTTGATACATGCGCAGCAATGTATCCCTGGGTGGCTCACCTTCACTCTGCCCGGGGGAATCCATTGTTCGCTCCGGGAGGATCCGGAAGTAGTGAGATGTGCTACGATTGCCGCACATCATTCCTAGCCCTCTACCCCCATGAGAGCACGGCCCACCTCCCTTCATCGGCTACTGCGGCCGCCTGCATATCTAGCAGACCGCAACGAGTATGCCTACCTCAGTAGGTAGAGCGGCCGCATCTCGCATCCAACTCGGCGCGGCGCTTACTCAAGCCTCTAGGAGAGGTCTCGTGCTGGGGGTAGTGCTGATGAGTCTAGGAATGACGTGGGCAAGACGGCGAGTAAAGGGCTCCGCATTTCCCTGCGCAGCAGGGAATTCCAAATTATGCCCAGCTTCTTTTTGTGATCGTGAGATCTTTCCCCTCTCGCCTTCAAGTCCCAGCTTTGCGCTCCCGGATTGTCGCCGATCTTGCCACGGCTCAAATCACGGGCTGCGTAAAATGCCTTGGCTTATTGACAACCAGTGTCTGCCTCTGATAGCAGTATCTCTGATAATCTGCTTTCATTTCGGTTTCGATGCGAAACGTATAGAACCGACCGCGTAAGAATGCAGCTCCGGGACCCAGTCCCTTGCACTCTTCCATTCGAATACTCCGTTGTCGCTTGATGGGATTCTTATTTCGAAGAGAAGGTCCAACGTCAAGTTGAATATAACCCTTTTCGTCGTGTGAAGTCGTCATTAAGCTCGTAGGATATTCGCCATTAGGTCGTTCATACAATCGTAACTCATGAAACCGGGGCCTGGGAAGAGAAAATAAAATTCCTTGAAGTGAGTGTGCGGATTGAAGGATCGAAGTTAATCGTCCCTGTTGTCGCGGTTGGTCGATGAGGGGTCATCTTTTTCTAAGAAAGCCGCTTTATGCCGTATAACGAGAGGAAAAGAAAAACGTGGTATTCCAATATCCACTTGTCCTGTCCTGGTCTTTGCCGGGCGATGATCGGGTGCATTGCTGCGTGTACCTCTTATTTTAACGTAACAAGGAAAATCCGGCCTCATATATCTCGAGGCACTGCCCTACTTGTAAATGCAATCAGATAACCCACCCAGTCCCTGCCATGAGGTGAAAGGAATATAGCTTATGACCGAGCCAACGGTTGTGATGACGAGGGATATATTTCCCGATAAAAAAAAACACGCTCGCTTGCTAAACATAAACAAAATAAGAGAAACACCGAGATTATTATATATGCCAAACGGTCGAGAGAGTTCGCTCCTGATTGATGCAAAACGCCGTGATGCCTTGGGATGCGATGAGATCTATGCCGCGGTTTCTTTGTTGGTTTGAGGGATGTAAGAACCAAAATCGATGTTACGAGGTTGTTACCACTGGGTGGTGATCCCCCGTGGTAGACGGTGGTTGTCATATGGTCGTCGTGTACTCTTGATATCGATCCCAACCGAAACCGCCGTACCCAACACCCACACCACATTGAGACGCTAACATACTAGGAAGCGGAAGCGCTGGAATCGGAGATGTGACCATTGGTGAGCTGTAGAACATTCCGGCTGTGGAGTATGGTTGACTGTACGGTACGGTCGGCGAAGGTACTTGAATCTCATGCAACGCCATGTTAGTCCATATCGGCGTGGTCGACTCTACTGAAGAAGTGACACTTGGGCTGGAAGGCAGCACGCGCCATGGCTCAACCGGCGCGGGCATCGCGGGTGAAGGAGTAGACTGCGACCAAATGTTCGCGCCTACTGGCGAACTAGGCAATAATGGCGGTTGACGGACGACGTCGACAATTTTCGGCGGCGGTGGGAGTAGCGGCTTATTCAACAATCCCATAATGTTATTCTTGACTTCCTCGCTCTTCCCACAGAGCAACTCCCCAGCTCCCTCCTCTTCCAATCCTTCGAGCGCAGAAACATGAGTTCTGAAAACGAACTTGTTGATCGCCTGGATGAAGTCTTCGTGCAACTTCTTGGCATGCTGTTCCTTCTCAGGCCAGTCGTAAGTGTCAGCCTTGGCATCGACGCAGTAGATATCCTTGTGATACTCGATGAGCGATTCGATCGAGCCGGGCGTCAGCTTGTATGCAACTTCATTCCGCAACACCATATCGACATGAACGATATAAGCCTCAACATGTATGATCTGGTAGTTGAATATAGCCTCTATTAACGGATTAGAATCCTTGCGCAATTCAGACTCAGGCGCCTTGGGCAACATCAACGAAGCCAGCGTCCAGATAGCGTTCGGCGACGACAAGGTCTCGGTCAGACATCTCTGGTGTTGCGGTATGCTGTTGAGCGGCCTCTTGACTCTGTTGATGCGCTTCAGGGTTTGCGTCAACCACGGCTCGACCTTGGAACCCAAGACGACGTTGACGGACGAAGCTCGGGGCGCAAAAGCGGCGGCCGAAGCCGGCAACAGTTGTGGGGGCATGGTGAAAAGTTAGGGTCTCGAGGAGGACAGAGCGAAACGGTGACAAGGAATATTTCCAAAGGCCGGCGGAGAGCGCTTGCGAAAGAGATGGGGGGTTCAGTCAGATGGGAAAGGCGAATAGTAATAAAAAAGACGGCACTTGGTACTAGGCGTCCCCAGGACTGGGAATTAGCGTGCACGCCTACGACCGCAAATAAGAAGAAGAGAACGGTGGACGAGGATCTCGTGAAGAAGAAAGAGGAGGGTAAGAAACTCGTGTTGCGGGTGGTGGGGGTGTGTTATAGCAATGCTCTCGGTGCCCTCCCCCTTGCACGTACGATGGCATCGCTGAGGAGTCTCCAAGCGCGAGAAGGGCTCTAATCGGCCGGAGCACGCCTAGCTGGTAATGCGATGGGCATTCGAGCAGGTCTGGTTTCCCATGGCGGCCCACTGTCTTGCATTAGGAACACCACCACCAGCACCACACATACCGTACCGTACGCAGGTAGCATCCGCAGGCGAGGCACGCAGGACCTGGGAGACAGGCATCAGAATAATCCACCGATACCACGGCCGACACACCCCAGTCATGCGCGGCAAAGAGGAGCCTTGGGTGCTTGGGTGCTTGGGTGCTCAGGGTTGCTTGGGGATGCTTTGGGATGCGTGGGTGCGTGGATGCGTGGATGCTTGGGCTGGCTTGGTTGCACGGCGCTCGTCAAGTGGGCTGTGTTGCGACTTGCATATGCCCGAAGAAGCGTAGGCAAATGGGAGAACTCGCACTGAACGACGAGAGCTGAAAACGCTGCAGTGTGGCCAGTGCAGCGCCACCAGTCGCCTGTACCGGTACATGGGGACCCATGGCCAACCTGGAAAAGCCCACCCGCAGCGCAGGTACCCTTGTAGCTTTTTTTATCCGGTACATGCGTGTGTACTTCAAATGCTGCTCGATCGGGAAACAGGCCATTGCTTCCCCTATTCATTTTGGATAGGTGTACACTACGTAGCCATCGGCCTCTCCTGATGCCGGGCCAAGTGTGCGATGATGGTGCTGCTTCTCCTATAGTGTTTCTTACACTTTGATAATGCCAATTATAACAAGGGAGCCCGTAAAACGTGCAGCCAACATCGCACACCTCCATGGATGGAGCATGTCATCTACTTGGGTACATCTGTAGCACCCGAGACAAGGTACCGTGATACCGACATCGCCGTTAGCTCATCGGCCCATCTGCAATGGAACTAGTTCCATATTGGACTTCCAGAAGAATCAATCCCTTCCCTCGGTGATTCTTTTGAGATGTGATATTCACATATTAACGTCGCATCGATGGTGCCGCACCATCAATAAGCAGCCTCTTGAGTTCCGAGATGTGACATCTCGACTAGCTCCGGACACTATGTAGAAGCACGTTGCCAATAACGGAACTACCGTATTCGCTAGCTCTCTTACCTTTAAACACCATGGGGCTCTCCAACGAACTATCTATCGAGTCAGCCGGTACTTGCGCTTCTCCATGCAGGCTACGGCTGTATGCAAATGAGCAGCAGCCCGTAATGGCTGATGAAGGCTTCCTGCTGCATTTATGGATGCTACCAGGAGTAGGCAGGACTGCCTGGAAACCCCATGTGATAGCCGGGTTTGCCTAGAGTAGTCCGATGTAAAGAGTCCAATTCGCTGTTGGGAGATTGTCCGAACCTCTCGATCCTCTCTGGAGATTACAGTATCAATGCGACCTACTGCTCCTTATCCATTGGAAGCCAGCTGAAACCGAATGGACAAGTTGAGAAGTAACTGGTAAATAATGCCTGGTGTCGATCGTCCGATGATATCCCTTTGATATCATCTGCATCCTTGTTATCGACCAGTAGAACCCCTAGTATCTGATAACTGCAACGCGATATAGCTGTATGCTAGGGAGCTCCTGATGACTTGCATATGAACAGTAATGGGATAATTAAACGCCTCGTCGCCCCAGTGAAGAACCTGAAMCCCGCCAGTAAGCTATGTATACATATGCCTCAGAGAAGAGCTCCAGCGCTTGGCCAAAGGCTTCCCCTTCGAGCGAGATGCAGAAACGACGCTCGCCTCGGGCTGCGTTCCACGTCTGGGGTGCAGTATCCATAAGCTCGAGTACTGCAAGGGAGGACATTAGTCTTCCACTCTCGCAGAGGCGCTTACAGCGTCAAAGGAGCTAGTCGACGGGGGCAGAGATATGAGGCATCAGAAGATGGTGCCCACATTCCGCGCGTGTTTTACCGGATGAAGACGAAGGCAGCAAAGTGAGTCCGTCTGACGAGAGCTAGAGCGACGTCGAGATTGAATGAGAACCAGTCGATGGCATATGTCAAGGTTGCAATCCATGCTAGTGGCAGAAGGTGAGTTGAGGTGTGTCAATGGAAAATGGCAGCTTTGAGTCCTCATTGGCTGCTTGTCATGAGCCGGAAAAGTATTAAGGTGGAGTTATTTTAATCGAGGTTGAATTTCCATTGGCTGTAAAATCAACAGAATCAGGGAAGCATCAAGGCGACTTTCCCCCGGCACCAAGGAGTCTAGACGTGAGTGAAACAAAAAATAATCAAGATCAAGCGAATGAGAATTTAAGAAACTCTACTCAACCAGTATTTTATCAAAAGAGGCTCATGGGTGGTTCATTTAAAAAGGGGAGACTTCTCCAGATCTGCTATCTCGCAATTTCCCCATCTGGAAGAGAGACATCGACCGTTACGGCACCGACTAAGACTAGAATTAGTTCCCGTGCCGGAACATCGGTCTTGGGTTGCTCTCGGAGTCCAGACCGACCTATTGAACAAATTGAACATTTCCTTAGGTTGTCTTTTCATCTATCGTGACTCACTTGGTAAAGCACCACATCGTCTCTTGTAAACCCTGCTAGGCCGATCTTTGGCGAGTTCAGGGCTTCGTCACGTCGAGGGACGCGTCAATAGGTAGCCGACTGTCGGACAAAGGTGCCTCTACAAGTGGATTGTATTTCATAAATGAGCGCTATCATAACTCCATTCGTGCCGCATATTCAAGTAATGCCGAATCTAAGCTTATTCTGCAGAGGATCGGTCATGCGGTCGAGATTCAAGGTGCTCACATCGAAGAGGAGTTAGGATTAGCATCATCATGTGAAAACCATTGGAAGATATTGACCACCTGCCTCGGTCAATCAAGGTCTAAGCAGGACGATGCAATTGGCCAGAATTATTAAAATAAGTGACTGGAGTTGATGATTGGGAGAAGCATGGAGACACAGCGCCGTGGAGAAGGTCAGAAACAGGACACAGGCTTTTGGTTGTCGAAGTCACTTGACTGCTAATGCCGTAGATGGCTAGGTACCCTTGCCCTGGCCCGTGCACGAATCTTGATCCCGAGTACCGGTACGTACAACAACCTTACCCTGCACAGCGGCAGGCTAGAAACGGCCTCTCCGTGATCCGCAGTCCCGTCCTTTGCCGCCTCATTTCTATCACTTTTGATAGTAACAAGCCACGTCGCTTCTCATTCTATGCGCGCCTATCCGTGGGAATCATCATGACGTTCGACGGGGATGAGCTCTGCCGGTCGTACATTACGGCCAAATTATCTCAACCGCATGAGCTTCGTCACGGTTCAGCAAATAGCCACAAATCAGATGCATCGAAGTTAAGCGATCAATGAGGCAACCCAATCCTGCAGTGTCAATCCCATCTTGCATTATATGTAGGATTCGAAAGCATACATATTCGCGTGGGTCTCAACGTGCGCGCATGCATTCAAGGTCTTTATCACGGATCGGTGGAGACCACGGGACTTGAATGTATGAGCAGCCGCCAGGAGGCTTAAGTCTCTGGTCTGTAAATGACTTCGCGTGACCAGTCTGTCTGGGCATCATCAACCCTTACTAGCAAGCCGGCCTTAAGTGGCACCTCGATATACCCTTTTTGCTGCAAGGACGCGCAATACGGAGCGTACCCCAGGTATTCGACAACCTCACGCGCTCTAGACGAGATAACACGTTTAATTGAGGAACAATAGCCAGTAAATCTCATCGCATAAAATTATTACGTTAGGTGTGTCAAATTAAGGGCCGATTCAAACCTCGATACCTACGGCCTTAACGCCGCTCCTTACCGACGATTTGGACCCGAGTTTGTGAGAATAGAAACATAATCTCGTCTCTTCCCGGTAGTTGTTGGTTGTCCAGCTCCGAAACAAAGCAAGGAAACGTGGAGTTGTAAGGTTGTACTGACTGTGGCTTGCTTACCTTCCGAGCCTCCTTGACATGTGTGACACCTACCTACATGGGGTGAACACGAAATCAACCCAACCCTCATGATGAATGTGGCGCAAGCTCGATATGTACTGAATGACCACCCTTGCTTTTCTGTAGAGATACTTCCGTAGAATGCTCACGTCAAGGGTTCCACATGTGACTTAAACTACTATGTAGGTACATGTAGTCAGTTACCAACTTGTGGAATTTCAAACCACCTGCTCAACATAGACGACGGAATACCCAAATGGGGAATTCGACCTAACCTAATACCCCCAGTCTCCGAAACAAAATATATGCCACCCGATACCTAAGGCGAACCTTACTGAAAGCTGTGTTTTGAAACCCATAGGAAGCTGAAAGAAGAAAGTAGGTGCAGATATCCTATGCGGGGTCTTGTCGATCATAAGCCCAAGTATTGCAGCTCTATTGCCAAGGTTGACTTCCCCACTAACCAAGCTATCTAGCCTAGATCATGGGGAAAGTGTGGCTGTGTATGGGAGGTAGCTTGCTACTTAAATTTTAACACTGCCAGACTGCCAACGCATCGCTACGTTGCCTTATTAGCCACATCTGCCGCAGGCGTTACACCGACTCAACGACTCAACGCCTTGAGATTTCTCGGTACCGTCTCCACCGCGGTTAATCGACCAAGCTACAGCGAGAAAAGCAAGCATCTACACGGAAGCGAAGCGATGACCTCATGGGAAAGGTGAATCTCAAGAATGCGGAACACCCGAATCCCGCCCCTATCACTTGCAGCTTCAAGTGGGCAGGGTCTAGCAGAATACGCCCCCTTCGAAAAACACGAATGGCCCACACTGTAAATTCTACGCATTCGCCCGATCCATCGACTAGGACATATTATTGAAATCCATTTCGCCTCTCCTTGACGTATTCGGTTTTTTTGGCCTGGTCTTTTTGTCGTGTCAACGGCCCACTGGCCCGGCCGGGTCGGCGACGAAGATTTCGGGAGGCCTCTCGGAGAGACCAGTCGCCAACCTTTTCTAGGATTCTCAGGTGACTGGTATGCAGGGCGGTTAATGATTAGACATGATTCTACATGATCTGGTCGCTTGAAAACTTGGAATGGACCCTAGACCTCGAGGGTGATGAGCGCACACCGCTTTCCATGGAGTATCGGCTTATCGATCGGCTATCTCGAGATCATGTCACCTTTGAACTACGTCAGCCCATCCTTTCCCAGGCTTCCTCCAGGGCCACTTTTATGTCAAGGGTGTTGAATTATGTAGACCGGGGAAGAGTTTTTGAGATTTTACGACGCAGGCCTGCTGGTTAGGAGACTAATGATACACTGGGCGCTTAGAGAACTGGTGAGTCTTCCGGGTATGCCCAAGGGCTGCCCAACATGAAAAAAGTCAGGCCTCAATAAAAGGCTCCTTTAAAAAATAGACAAATAGAAGAAAACACCCAGCTGACCACGCCCTTTCACCGCCCTTGTTCAATATAGTCTTATGATCGCTCCGGAGGTCTTCAATGGAGCCTATGATTGAGAAATGAGTCACTCCCACAACGAGGTAGCATTGGGATGCCATCTAAACTATCTTGAACGTGGATACTATTATCCAGAACGCTCTTACGCGCTTAAATTAAATGTTGGACGCTTTGGTTACCTACATGATTGATAGTCAATCAGACATAGCCGAAGAGCCAAAATACGGATAGGGGGGCCTAATTTACTTAGAGCTAAAAAGGCGAAGTTGCTTCCCTTGTTAATCTAGCAACCCTTGAAAAACACCGTGTAACTTTAGAGGTCATAGGCTTGTTTTTAATTCAAGTAGGACAAACAAGCATTACAGAGCAGCCTCTAGGTTCATATCATCTTGAGGCAACGGAAATCAGTTTTGTCTCTAGAAGTCAAGAATGTACTTCAATACAGATTAAAACCTTATTATTGCCTATGAGATAGGGTTCCGGATTGATATAATAGCTATCTAGCTATTCATCATGAAACACGCTGCTTTGCTCTCACCAAAGTCACTGATATTATATGATATAAATTGGGACCTGGACTTCGCCTTAATGTTACTTTAGGTAATTACTTCTAAACTAGGTCTCGTATGGCATGAGTAATATGGTTTAGTTACTCCCCTTTTATCAAGTCCTGCCGGTTGACATGTTTTGGAATGAATGCCGCTATTATAAGCCTGGCTTCGTAAGAGACATATATAGGACTACAAATGACGCTTGGATGATAGCTAGAAGGTTTATATTATGATTAGTCTCATGGAACGTCTAACGTACTATTATACAGTCTTCTTAATAAGTTTCTTTCCCCATATTTACTCAATGAGTGCACACGAAATTTTATTTCATGTGGCAAACTTAGTGATAACCACTTAATTAAATCGTACATAGGCGCCTTATATTTTTGAGGCGTGTCATGGTTAAATGGCGCTCACATGTCGACGTTCTTGTTGTTCTTGTTCCTAAACCTAGTCTCTCCCGAGTATTATTTAGTGTGAATATAGTATATCGGCTCATTCGCTAACAAGGGGCTCAAGCCTAGTTATGTAATGTAGTACCGACTTACCTTGCAAATGATTAGGTACTCTAGTTAAGATCATATAAAATACTCAACGCAATTGTCTAATTAGACTATCACCATATATCACTTGAGAGTATTTGACATTGTTGTTTCCACGATCAGCATCGGACAGCAGTGTTTTGATTTAAGTATGAATTCTGAAAGTCGGAAAGATAGAGTTGAGATATCGAAGTTTGGTGGGTAGAAGTTACTGTGAAAAAGAGACAGAGGATAGGGGAAAGGGTTCTGATATGAGAATCTCGGCTGCAGGAAAGCCTCAGGTCAACCAACCTAAGGCAACTGGAAGACAGCTGTAGGGTCCGCAGAAACGCGAGGCATCCAAACCACCAGCTGGTTCTTTGTTGCCCAATGCATCACGGGGTGGAGCCGAGGTGACCACACGCACCTTTCTAGGGGTTATGATTCCAAACTGCAGAGGAATTGACATGTCCTGAGGGTGAATGGTAGATTGAATGGTCTAGTGGTTGGAAGGCTCAACGTCAAACTAGAAGTGCMCCCATTCGAGCCTCACTGTTGGCGAGGTTTTCATACCTCTTTACCACGCCCAAGATACGGCCAGGTCTGTGCGATTACTAAGGCCTTCCTTACCAGTTGGGACCTTTCCAGAGCCGCAAACAAATACTCGAAGATCGAAAGTAGGGGGCGCAGTAGACATCTAGGGACTGAAATATAGGATGTGCTGGGCCTAGAGGACGGTTATACCGGCCTGATTTTTTTCTTTTTCAATTAAAACTTGCTTGAGATCTTAGGGGTCGGCCAACAACTGACTACCGTCATGTTGCGTAATCAGAAATCGGTTTATTAGGATGGCTAGGCATCCCGGATTCCCCCTCCGTATGATAGCTGACTGGCAGTCGTACTAACATTTGCTACCGCTTTGAGAGTCCTCGGCTACTTGATTCTCCATGAGAGGAGTATCATAAAACTAATATACTTTATGAATAAGACGGGCTGTTTACTTCTACAGACACTCTAGTAGCGGAAGTCTCTGCCATAGAAGTTGGGCTTACAACAGGCCTTTTTAACTTGACATGATAACGGTAATGATATATGTCAAGTTAGTGCGCTAGGAGATCGACCTGTTGAGACGATGAGAGCTGAGACAGCGTAGAAAAGATATCGTTCCTTGTACAAGTATGTACCATGCCCTTTGACAAATGGGTTTGGGCCTCCTTGTGCAATGACGCTGTCATTGCCTCTCTCCCCCCTCCCTAAAAGGTCTACGTCGTGATATAATACCTAGAACGGAACGATGTAGAGGTTATAACTCATATTCCTGCTCGAGTAGTCAGATGGACGTACATTGTAAAACACACACTTTATTCACCACAATCATAGCTGTTCATACTAAGAATMCGCCTGCCACTTCAAACTCCTTCAATAGCTTACTTAAGAGCAAGTCCCTAGCAGAGACTAACCCCCTGCAAAGGAACGAATAAACCTGGGCCAAGAGCCAGGAACCGACAGAAAGGGACCACAAGGTGTGGTAACTTAGAACCAACCACCACTCCAACCATCTAGTCCAGACCTGCAAAGCCAGAAGGCTTAGGATTAGGCCGATCGACAGGTAGTGATCGCTAATCAGGGAATGTTGAGCCCCCAGAGGCACGAGATGGCATCCATCATAGTATGGGTTTTCTTTCGGGATCATGTATATTAGAGCTTGCCGCGTCTCATACCCCCCGGGAGATTTGCGTAGAGGAACCCACGCCCGTACGCTTAGACGTTAAACAATACAACAACAACTTTAGAGCAAGCCTTTTTCTCTAGGCACGTGGGAAACTGGCTGGCATATAGACAGTTCTGGATAATCTTGTAGGAAATGGGATCGCGGTAGGTGTAGAGAGGCACGTGCTGCATAGACATGCTTTCCGTGCTTGTTATCGTTGAATGTTTCCTTTCAGCGGTATCTGGGGTAGTAATTAGGTAATCTTCACTATTTTCGGGTGGGGGTTGTCGTGGGTTCATAGTTGAGCTCTATGACCTCTTCTAGTAGTGGTCTCAAATGACTTTACTGTCCAGAATCCGACTTGTTTATATTGTCTTAGGCACCTACTAATAGAATATGTTAAACCACGTTTGCGAAGTAGACCGATTAGGCAAAGCGACGCCTATTCCATATAGACGACGACAACCTACACTCAGGGGGGGAGGGAGGATTTGTGCTTGGCATCGGACTTAATTTACCTAGATTCTCGTATATATTGATAGCACGATAGACATGACGACATCTTGATAGAACCGTCTTCCGAAGGGCCATAAAATTCCAGCTAAGGAGTCTTTCATATGTTATCAATATCAAACAGTAGTTTTCTTGCTGAAGAAAGCACCTTGTCTTTGGTCGTTATCGGACGGTGGGTCACCTGGGTGCGGATGTGACACGGTGACAGAGTCAGGCGATCTATTCCCGAGCACGGGGAAGATATGATGGTGCAGATCGATCAGAGGATGCAACCATTTGATGTTTCTTGAACTCGTCCGCCTTGTTTCAAAGGATGGCGTTATCTTACCATCTCAATGAATCTCGCATGCCTTTACAAAAAATATATGTTCTCGGGTGGGCGTTGAGAGCCCTTCGAGGCATCTCGGAATGGATTAACACGACGGAGTTAATGAGCAAGCGACCCCTGTCAAGCCTCTCATAGAGATGCGGGGAATCCTTGAGCGGGCTCTACATACCTGGAGCTCTGGGCCAGCCTAGATCTGTTCAATAGAATTGTGATGCGAGTTGCCTGGAGAAGATTAACAAAACTCAAAAAATAGAGAAGTCCTATTCCACAGGCCTCTTGAATACCGGTAAGCTTCCCTTTTCTATCGCAGTAAGGGAAAGGTGCCCGAAAGCCTAATGGGTTATGTCACACGACAATTTTCTCCTACGATTGCTCTCAATACACAAATGAGGTGGTGTGCAATCTCTTGGCTTGCAAATGTACGAAGGGACCATTAGTTCCCCTTTCGGCTGTAACCTCCTACAGGCCAACGACCGGGGGCATCAGCTATGGACGGTATTGGAAAATGTACACGCGAACTCTAGAACGATACTGCTCTCACTACCTAGGTACGGTGTGTCAGCCGTAAACATGGAAAAGATCGGGAAACCGGCGCGAATCCAGCCAACCGGGTTTGTGGAGCCACGTAAATATATATACTTGGGGGATGTATCTTCTGGAGTCTGGCGAACTTGTTTGCAGGGATATGTGCCTCATTATCCCGAATAATCCCTCTCGTGTTCCGAGTTTAGAGCTGACTTTAGGTAACTAGGTAGCTTACAGCTTAGAGCGCCGTTAGCAACAGCATCGCTTCGAAGTCTCGTAAAATACCTCGCGAAATAGAGTTCCAGTAAAGGGGATATATGGTTTCTTCAGGGTCTTCGATGCGACGCCATCGTCTGACGACTTTTAAAAGTGTGCCACGAGTACGCGATCGACTTACTTGCAGGCTGTCTGGCCCAATGAGCCGAATGCATCATTTCAATGCATCATTTCAATAGAAATGTCAGAATAGGAGTCGATGGCGTTGATTAGATGCATCAGGAACGCTAGGGGCCAGGGTCGAACTGGTACTAAGCAATTCTTGGTGGGGCACGGCAGCATTTGCTCCACTGAAGGCAGAGACAGTGAAGAGGATAATGGAAGGATGGGGCTCTGTGAGGGGTCTTTCCATAGTGGGCTATGGGAGGCCATGGTGGGCTACAGAGGGGTCGTAGCTGCGTTTTAGTGCACCTAGAAGAACCACCCCACGCTTCCAAGGCTTCCCAGTTCTTTTTGTCTTTGATAACGCGCCGTTTCTTTTACGATAAGAGCCCGACCCTGATTTATTGTGGAGTCTCACATGGGCAAGTCAGCTAAGACCTTGAAGAGGGTCGACGCAACCCTCTTTTCTCCCTGCCTCCATCCAACTCAGTATCTGACTGTCCAACAAAAGGAGGTGTTGGCACTTTGTTATCTTCATACATCTAGCTAAACTCTCTCCCAGCGTATTCTTCCTGGGTAAATATCAATTTACATGTTTCGTCAAGGTTAAATGTGGAAGACTCGCTCGGTCGGGCTGGATTCTGAATTTCTCCTTTGGTCTCCCGTTTCTGAACAGTGAGGTCAGCTAAGCACTACCCAAACACTACCTGAGCACCTCGATGCAGCCGCATTAGGAAGTCTAGCCGCCACTTCGAATGATAAGTTAGAACCCGTCCGGCGTTGGGGGCGAATTGGACCCTTTTTCAACTCGGCTATACCACCCGTACAATTGATCATCGTGCTATCATCTACTCCAACCTCCAGTTCATTTCTGCCTTCGTTAAGCTCAGTATACGGCTGGCTGGTCTTACACTCGTTTACCTACCTAATCCACTGTTCTCAACGAACACGACCCGAAGACAGTGGGATGAAGGATTTGTTTGCCATGTCCAGTACTTCGCTCGTCTGACGATTGTCAAGAGACGCAAATACCCCTGAATGGGTTGCAATTCTACGTGTTGTCTTTCCTAGCTATCTTAATTGATCTAGTAACGATCCGAAATCCCCGCATTCGCAACGACGTCCCTGCTGGCAAATAGCAACAGCGCCATTGTGGAACACGAGATCTACCGTTCAGGGCAATTGCTTTTGTCATTCATTATCTACGCGAAAACGTTGTACGTGGAGGGGCCTCTGTCTACTGTATAAAGTATCGAGCTTCTCGTTGAAAATTCGCAAAATACAAGAACGCCCACAATGTCTGATACCATCACCCCACCTGATCCGATCGACGAAGAGTCGCCGGTGGTGACGCCACTAGAAGGCCGCCCCAAGGAGAAACGTCGACAGAGACTCCTCCAGGGCATCCAACGGATGTCTTCTTCTCCCTCACTACAACATATCGGCCGTTCTCGCTCTTCTAGCTCCCCATACGGCACTCGCGGTAGTTTGTCATGTGTGAGTCTAGCAGCGACACCTTCGTATGGGCAATACCCTTCTGGTAGCGTCACGCCGGGTTATTTTTCGAATGGCCAGTCCTCCGTCCCCGGTACCCCAGGCACTGAGTTCCCTTCATTCGAGGGAATTGAAACTCGCATAGCACGCAGGGTCGCCAATGTCTCCACAACGCAGCTAAACCCGACCACCGTCTCTTTGCCGGCTGAAGTCGCAGCCACGAGGTCTAGATCCGGTACGGCCCGAAAACTCCCCTTTGACTTCTGGGCGAGAATGCCCGACGAGATTCGCGTCCATATATTGTCATATCTTCGACCGAAAGAGCTCGTTCGCATCTCCCGCTTGAGCAAGGATTTCCACAAATTCTGCTTTGACGGTCAATTGTGGACTCATTTCGATGCTACCGAATTCTATATGGAAATACCTGCGGAGGCGTTGGCCAAGATCATACTCTCGGCGGGKCCCTTTGTGAAGGATCTCAATATTCGTGGATGTCTCCAGATCGAGCACTTCAAACGGGCCGAGGTCATCGTTACGTCTTGTATGAATTTGATTAATGCTACTTTGGAAGGCTGCCGGAACTTCCAGCGACATACTTTGCACAATCTCATCCGAAGCAATGAGAAACTTGCCAACTTGAATCTCACGAGCATGACGGCGGTAACGAACAGCACATGCAAGATCATATCGCAGCATTGCCCGCAACTTGAAACACTCAATGTATCATGGTGCAAGCACATGGATGCTCGAGGGGTCAAGATGGTAGTTCTTGGATGTCCTCGGCTACGGGAATTAAGGGCAGGGGAAATCAAAGGGTTCAACAACATCGCGGTAGCGGAAGCTATCTTTGCGACGAACAATCTAGAACGACTAGTATTGAGCGGCTGTACGGATCTTGATGACGAAGCTTTCAAGGCCATGATTCATGGTAGCCGACCCGAAATTGACATCTTAACAGATCGACCAATAGTCCCACCGAGAAAGCTTCGACATCTAGACCTCAGCCGATGCACGCAACTGACAAACCAAGCCGTAGCTGTGTTAGGCCATCTCGTCCCTGAACTACGGGGTTTGCAGTTGAGCGGGTGCACCGCATTAACCGATGCCGCTCTGCAGCCAATCCTTGCTTCGACTCCTCGCCTTACCCATTTAGAACTCGAGGAACTCTCAGAGCTCACCAACGATATCCTCTCTGAACATCTAGCCAAAGCTCCGTGCGCCCCTATCCTCGAGCATCTTTCTGTGAGTTACTGCGAGAACCTCAGTGACGTCGGCATGTTGCCTGTCATGAAGAATTGCGTCAGCCTCAAGAGTGTGGACATGGACAACACACGGATTGGCGACCTAGTCCTTACGGAAGCCGCAGCCATGGTCAGATCCCGGTCGGCTCGGACGTCGCGGCGCAGTTCACGGCCCCGCGTTGGACTAAAGTTAATTGTATACGATTGCCAAATGGTGACGTGGACCGGTATTCGGGAGATACTGTCTTGGAATGCTGAAATCCGCCAATCTTGCGAGAGCCCCGCAACTTATCCAACCGAGATCATTGGCCTCAAATGTTTCTACGGATGGCAGCAGACAGTAGAGCAGCACACTCAGCGTGTGCTAAAGGGCGACTTCGCGGCCGCTGTGAGACTAGAGAGGAAGTGGGCAGATTACATGCAAGCGGTCGAAGAAGCAGGAGCAGCTGGCGCCGGCGCCCGGCGGCGACGACGGCGTGCCCGAGAAGCCCAGATGCTGCACGCTGATGAGGAAGGAGGAGCTGGTCGTCGTCGCGCACGAACTGTGGCGGCCGCCTGCGTTGTCATGTGATGGCGACGCTGTTTTCATGGCGTATTGGTGCATCATAAACATACATTAACGGAGTTGGAGGCTTTCGCTATCTACCTACCTAGGTTGGACCAGGTCATCGCTTTACGGGAGTTCCTTTACATATTTTGCGGCTGATAGGAGTTGTTTGATGGCGTATTTGATTGCTACATGCTACAGAACTTTAAATGAATGTTACGTGGTGTATATAGCGCCGTTGGGATTTAGTTTGGATGGGCTCAATGGCTCCCTCTCTCTCTCTCTCTCTCTCTTCCTTTGACGTTACTGGAGAGCGGGAATACGCGCTATGAGATACGCATCCCCTCGCAGACTCTAATTCGAGTCCTTCTTTACCGGCGATACAGAGCTTTATATTATCAGTCAGTCAGTCAGCCAGTCAGGCAAGGCCTATGTATATTTCAGTTTGCCGAGAGTGTCAATACTATGAGTTAGGCATTGGTATCCCTCGAATCTAAGGTTAGCACATCTATTCTGAGTTCGTGTAACGAGTATCCCGATGGCATGCCGATTCCAGGGGCTAGTCCCTACGACGCAATTATCATAGGATACTTCTCAGTTCTATCTGAGATGGCTGGCTAGACAGTATTCCCAGATTAATTGGGGGGCATATTCAAGATCGGTAACTACATCTTCATTAAGAATTACCAGCCGTCCTCCCCTCGTACCGCGCAGCAAGGATTAAACCGCAAGGCTACGGGAATAAGACCCGCGTCGAGGCTCTTGGAAGCTCTACGACGAATTACTGGCTTATCCTGGATAAGCCCTGAGGTTTAAATTGAGGACGAGTTCATTGTTCTAGATACCCTACGTACAGGATCTATTTTGAAACTCCTTGACTCAAATCTGGACCTGCCGTTCGGGAACCTTGAATAGCGGCACGGGAAATACAACTTGAGAAATAAGTCTTGCCTCTTATGTTCCTACCTGGAGATCAATACCTGTCAACTTTCTTTTTTTTTCGCCTTCGCGCATGAAAAGATCCCCGCACTCTTTCGAGCCTTTCTCCATTCACAATGTGTTCAAGGCTTGTCTTAAGGAATAAGCCGCCTTCATCGAACCCTAGGCGCATAGAAGACTGCGTTACCCCTTCAAACCGTCTGCTTCCAGTTACGAGACCCCAGCACAGGAGCTCAAAGAAGAGTTGGCTCAGGTGAATGCTCGAGTGATTAGAATTAGATATTAGAATGGCTGTATTTGCACTCATGAAGCAATAATCGAGAAAATTGCGAATTTCCTCTTTTTTCAAGGTCGGTATGATCGGTCGATATTCTCGAGACCTTGTAAACGAAGCGCGTCAGTTACCGTTCAGATCAATTGATTTCATCTACTAAGTGTTGCAGTCAAAACACAAATGAGAGAAGAGTTGATGATTAAGATCCCAAGGGGCGGCATTGATGGCGGAAAGTAATTCTGTCCAACCACTTGTGGTCAAACCGCTCGTCCCTGTATAGCTTCTCGTCATGGTAGACAAGGTCCATCTGGAAATAGTTCTTGAGGTAACGTGAGATCCACTCAAATTCCTCGCTCTGCTGGGTATCCTCCTTGCTGGATCCACTAGCGACGACGGCTTCAATATCGATGAAGTGCCACTCACGGGAATTGTACTCCGGGATCACATGTCTGCGATCCTTGGCCGGATTGACAATCTCATAACCTAGTCGATTCTTGTAATTCGTTGAGCAGCAGGAGAAGACGGCGTCAAGCATCGCTGAGCAGATATTTCTCCGGCGGAAATCCGGGTGGACAACGACGATTAGCTTGCCGCAGGGTGCGGCGTGAGTTGCATACGATCCGAAGATTCCTCTGGTGGCGCAGTCCACCACAACAAATCCGATTACTCTTTGGTTCTTAACTCGAATATTCTTGGCTCGTAGATTAATCTCCTTATCGTTCCAACCTTCAATGGCAACGAGAAAAGGTAAGCCGTGAGCAAGGCAAGCATAGTATACCTGGTTGAACTTGTCTGTGCCGACGGATTGCTTATCCGGCAGCTTGAAGCTTGATTCGACTTCCATATTGTAGATAGTCGCGACCTGTTCCAAGTCTTCTAGCCTAGCTGCTCGGAGATGACTGGCGATTCGAATCTCGCGTGAGCCCGCGCGCTTGCGCTGTTGAGCTGCTTTAAGTTCCACAACATTTTCAGGCTTCTTCCCGACTTTAGTCCTCTTCGCCACTTCGGGTTTCTTGCCCTTTTGGGGTTTTTCATCACCCTCGGTTTTCTTTGCAGCTTGTAGCCTTCGAGCTTTGAGCTCTTCTTGCTCAGCGATTTCACGCATTCTGCGGTCCATACGGATCTGGGCGGTGTCATTAAGTCCCTTAACCAGCTCCGAAACTAGAAATCTGGTAAGCAATACATCCGAGCTAGTGGTTTCAAAAGATTCATGTGCATACCTCGATTCGTAGGCGGATAATATATGGGTTCCATGAAAACGCCGTGCTCGGGGKGGATTTCGCATTGCTCGGGGTTTGTAATACCGTCCGGGAGGAGATTGACGACGGCCCCCTGGGTTGTCTGGAGCCAGTGCTTGACATATTTATCTAGATGGGCGGAGACGCCCTCGTAGACGATGCTGGTGAGAGAATCTGTGTCTGACTTCTTCTTCTTGTGATACTTCTTCTTGTGATACTTATCAAGACGAGTCGCACTCCAATCCTCCTCTGTCCAGATTTCTAGGGGAACTTCGTTGCGGAAGTCACGCTGATCGGGTGTATGTTGCTGATTTGAGCAATCAACAATAGGTAGTCCCGGATGGCAATAGTTCACGCCAGTGTCTTTGACCTGCTCTACAAGGCGGCATGGCTTGCTTTGCTGGCAGATGTCTGTGGTGTCGATAGTTGTGTGAGCTTGTGACGCAGCTTTGTCTCTCTGGTGGTGCTGCAAATCGTCGTGTGCACGCTCTCTCTCAATTTCTCCGTCCCCTCCCCCGTCATGAGCTCCGGATGGAGCTGGGCTCGAACCATCCTTGGAGAAGTAGCCCTGGTCGGTACCTGATTTGATCACAGATGGCTGAGAGCTCTGCTTTGCTCCACCTTGCTGTCGGCGACTCATAGCCTCCTTCTTCATCTCCTCTGGGGCCCAGCGGCTTCTCCATAGCCCAATCTTGACCACCTCCTGCTGTTGAATAGCTTCGTTCTTATCTTTCTCTTTGACTTGCTCTTGAACCTGCTCTTGGATCTGCTCTTGAACTTGTTCTTGAGCTTGCGCAGGCGACCTCGGGGCGGTATCTCGGTCAGGAGGGTGGCCCTCTACCTCGGATTGAGGCCTGTGATGACCAGTCACCGGATCGTACACGTCGACCCACTTATGACGCTTCGTCGGAGTCATCTTTCCCTGTAAGTATTCATTAGTTTGGGTGTCGTTTACTTTATTGAAGTGGTTTAATTGTCGCTGGGCCGAGTGAGAAAGAAAGAGGCCAGAACATGTGCTCCCTTTACCAGAGTGAATCCTGCTTGAAGATAAACAGCAATGACTTACTGTAGCTGTAGTCACAAGAGACTTGCAATGAACGATGAAGCGAGTGGCAGGCTCTTTACCTTAGGTTCAATGCGACAATTGGCGAGGTATAGCCTAGGACTTCACAGAGTAGGAGGATTAGAGCGCTTGCTATGAAGCGAAGCCAATAATGATAAATGAGGTAGACCGGCGTGAAGAACTGTGTAGCAGGAAGTTAATTCAGCAATTCAGGTGCGAGTATGAAGTCGGGAATGGATGCGGGAATGGATGCGTGCAAGAAAAGGATGCTGTGCTGATGAAGAAATGTAAAGCGACGTAAAGTTTGAGATTGGGAAACATCCCGTCATGTATCACGCGGCGTGTGATTACCTAAGGCTGGGGGTCGATATGAGGAAGGCAGGACCCGGTCCTTCCTCAGAGAATGTGAGGGATGGCGCCGTGGATGGGGAAGTCACGATGGGATGGGATGGATGGGGCAGGTACAGACAGAGATGAGATTATCGGACTTGCCTTTGGATGAAGTTTGAGTGAATGTAGTGTAGGTCGGATAGTACGTGAGAGACACGAGGTTTTGTTGTGGGAAGAACAGAAGGAGAAGAATGCTAGTGGGTAGCGGCGGGAAGGCACACTACAGTAGTTCGTGTTTGTATTGCTCAAGAGGAAGTAGGAGGTGAAGCTCTTGGTACAAGTCTTAGAGCATCAAGCTTGGGGGAAATGTAGGGCAAGAAGCATTTGTGGAGGGAACTATGGAAGTTTGAAAGATGGCTGTGAAAGAGTTCGACTGGCCGCCGCATCACGTTTACTTTCTCATTTACGTACCCACCAATACCAGCTAGTTTACCGTTGTCTGGGGTGATTAACATGTTAGCTGGTCGGCAACGACCCGGTCGACGTGTCCTGCCAGTGTGCCTTGGATGCATCTGCGTGGTGTGTGTCCGGGTGGTGCAATGCGGTGAAGGCCGGCGCGGATGGACTACATCAATCTAGGGACAACCGGTGGTACATGAAAGATACTTCAATGAAATAGAACAAGAAAGATCCTAAATAGAGTATAAATATTAAAGCAGGGACAACATTTTATGAACGATTATTCAACACCTTCCCAAGGCCACCCCAGCAGCGGCTTTGAGAAATCGAGATATCAATATACCGTCAAGTTCTCCCTCCAACACATTAGCATTGGAATAACTACAGCTAGGTGTCTTTTAATTCCATAAATACATATTATTGATGGACAAATTGAAGGCTGATATATGGCAGTATTTCCGAAACGTCATGGAGGTGAATGCTGCTAGCTCACTCAGTAACTAGCACATCGTCGATTTTTGGCAGATACATATCTACCTCATACATCCCATCACCTGGCTAAGCCTCGACAAACCTAAGGCTAAATTATTTTAAAGCATAATGGTCCTACCAAGCAGTATCCATGGATATCCATCCTAAACGCACCAGATGGCAAGAGATCGAGTTAAAAACGACCGATGCATTTATAAGAGCATAAATTTTCCTAAGGTCATCTACGTACGGTATGTACAAGCAAAATTCTAGGCGTGTCCAGCCCCTTTTCACCTGTTCTACCAAAATTGGGGTAGTCGTCTACCGGAGATTATCTAGCGTCAAGTATGCAGTTCGAATAGGAAAGTCATATGACACCCACCTTAAACCTCCTCATACTGCGATAATCTCCCCCGATTTTCAGGAGGCCCTCTTTATTCGCCTCTACGTTTCCCAACTAACTATCTTACTTCAAATTATCGCCATGACCCTCGAGCTCAAGCTCGACTTCTACCCCGCACCGGACCCCAGCCGTACAGGTGTCTTGGTACTGCCCGGGGGCGGGTACGAGTTTATCTCCCTAGAAAAGGAGGGCGCAGCGCCGGCGCAATGGCTTAACAACCACCACATAGACGCATGGGTGTTGTCCTACACGACGGCCGATGAGTCGCACCCGGCGCCGATCTTTCCCGCTCCGCAGCACGAGGCGCTCGAGGCGGTGCGGCAGATCCGCGGCTCGGGCCGCGTCGACAAGTTAGGAATATGGGGCTTCAGCGCGGGCGGGCACTTGGCAGCCGTGACGGCGACGGACCCTAGTGTGGAACTGGATTTTGCGATACTGGCGTATCCCGTAATTAGCATGGCGGCGGGGACCACTCACGAAGGGTCACGGCGGAACTTGATCGGGGATGGGTGCGAAGCCGGGGGCGAGGCCGAAAACGCTATGTGCGCTGAGAAGCGTGTTAACGAAAATACGCCCCCGACGTTCCTGTTCCACACTGCGAATGATGATACGGTGCCTGTACAGAATGCGCTGGGATTCGCTGTGGCCATGGCGAAGTATAACAGACCGTTTCAAATCCTAGTTCTCCCGGACGGCCCACATGGGGTTGGGCTGGCCCTGGGTGACGCGCAGCTAGGTTGGACAGGAGAGTTGGAGCGGTGGTTAAATGGGTCAGTCTTGAGGAGGTATCCTGCTTCATAACGTTCTCCTCAGGAGAAACAAGAGAAAGGATTTTGTTTCTGGCCGACATGGTTGATACATATTTCCATTGATTGCTAGGTATCTGTCATAGAGAGCGATGTCGCCGGTAGACTTAGATATATCGATTAGTTAGAGTAAGTCTTCCTATACCAGGAATGAAACGTCAAAACCAGAATAGTAGCCATACAAACTTGTTGACACGTAGGGCTGGCTTGCACGCGTTTCCTAGTACGCAAGTCTTGTATCTCATCAAAAGGGGTTCGTTAGAGAATCTCCGTACAAAGTCAGGGAACTAACCGAATATAATGATGTTGGAATGCTATTGATAACGGCGCTTTTTGACTGCCAAGAGACGATGAAGACATCGCGAGGATAATTATGCCAGTAAGTCACCCCAGACACCATATCCTAGATTGTAGAAAACCAGGGCATTGAGATGAACGGCACTGGCTACGCACGGTCCATAGAGGCCGCCAATGGCTTCGATACTAAGAATGCCGACTTCAACACGAATGTGAGTCAACGTGCAATTGCAAGCGAAGGGAATGCTTAAAGGAGCAAAGAACTGAGTCATACATCGTGCACAATGACGATATACGCCAGCCATTCCTCGTGTGAGACATTCGCCAAAGTCCTGGAGTTCATCAGGGCGTTAGATGCTACATAGATAGAAAGGCAGAATTAGAAGTCGTCGACTTAATATTGCATGATAGTCTACCGTGTCTGAGCCCCTTACAGAAGGCCGGTGAAAAAAGATGCCTTGGACTTTGCGGTCCGATGGCGCCCCCAGGTGGGTGGCACGGCCGCCACAACGCAGATACGGAACATCAATGTGCACTTTCGTTGTAGCAATAATCCAGCTTCCACCTGTATGCACTAAATATAGACACGGAAATGGCATATTGGGAGGCAACCATGACGGACTCTACTCAAAATGGTTATGCCACGGTTTGCTGTGTAACCTGGGCTTTACCCTTGCCATATGAACCGTCTAGACAGATACCAATGGCGAAGGAGGTAATAGCAATGAACCCTCTCCGTATACACATACGTCATCATGACGGGAATGACAATACGCGAACCTTGATGTCTGATCGTTAAGGAGGCCGGTCGAAAGCATGTTCTCTAACCCCTGAAGAAGGATACCGACGACCGGACTGATGGGGGTTCTTGCGAACAGTTGATAGAATTACTCTTGAAATAGAAATGTGCATTTTCAACCCACCAGTCCGAAGGGTAACGTTGCATTTGTCAATGGGTTTGTCATTCAAGAATACCTTCGTGATCGCGAGTCTGTCCCGGGTCGACAGGAGAATAGATTCACTGCTAGCCGCTGTAGCAGCGGACGATGTTAGGCAGACTTAGGACTCCATAGATGGTTTGGATATGATGGGATGGTCGAGGGCCGAGATGTCTTCCACGCAGCAGTAATCATGCTCGCACTGAACCATGCCAGGGACGATGCCACTCATGGCTTTACAATCTAGCCGATAGAAAGTATCAATCTCGCACTTGAAGATCAATAACCTGACGAGTATGCACGGATTTGGCATGGTACGCCTATCATGGTTGGAGTACCGGCCGGCGGCAACTACCTTGCCATGGAGACTTTGCTCGATGCCCTGGAGGCGGTAATTATCGTGGACGAAACCCTCCTAACCGTATCCGCAAATTCTGGCAAGGTTTGCGCTCCTAGACAAACTTGCACTTCTGCCTTCGTCCGAGTCCGTGGTGTCATTCTGAATGCCGACTTGGTCTTGACTACTGGCCAGAACACACGTGAGATATGGAAAAGGTTCGTGAGGCGGGGGCTCAGACGAGATGCCGTGTTTCATGACACTTAATGACCGGTTGAGTTGACCGTTCCTAATGGCGTTTGCTAAGCGCCGACGCCAACGCTGATGGGAATTGCGTGCTAGGCTATGGTGCGCCACAAAGTGCCTTTGAAGCATACAATTGCTATTTTGGCTCAGACCTCCCGAGACATAGCATAGCCTTGCTTCCAGGACCGTGGGAGAACCTTGAAAGAATACTGAGCCGAACTTGGGCAAACCGTCTAGGATTAAATCGGCGTTTGGGGTCACCTGGAGCTTCGCCAGAATCGGCCACTTAGGGCCAGGATCATGATACGTGATAAGGTTGCATCCAACCAATGCCACCGAACGCCAATCTGATGGAATAGCTTGTGATTGGCTGCTTGCAACCAACAAAGTGCCAAAGCATGCAACCCCTTAAGAGCTGTTTACGGTTCCTTGTAAGTAGAGAGTCTCGCGTCTGCGCTCGCGGGGKGCTTTCGTAACAAGAACTGTGCCATAATTTGGGGTTTGAAGCTTACGCCGTTGATGAGATTGGCGGTCACGCGGCGTAGAGCTCACCAGAGGCCTTCTAAACTTAGGCCCTGATGGGAAGACGCTCTCAGGGAGCAAGTCGAAGAATCCTGACCGAAGGGAGAAAGAGGTTGCATGCTCCTGCACCTGGTATCGGGGTTCAGAGTCGTATGTCATGACACTCCGCCAATAGGGCTGTGTGTTATCTAAGGTTCTAGACCCCATTAGGTGCCGTGATGGCAGATCCTTTGGAAGGGTAGGTCATATACTACCTAGAATGTACTTCGTACCATTTGCTCTAAGCCTCGCAGAACTATGCAGGCCGCTGGAAACGGCACACCTCAATGCGACGATGAAGAGACTGAGTTGTGAGGCAGCCAATTGCTCGGATGAGTATAAGAATATGGTATTCACCATGCTGTTGAAGCATAATTGTAAAGTAGCAACACCATCGAGACTTACAAAACACTTCTAACACTTTCGGTTCTCTACACTTATCAGTCAATATGCGTTATATCACTTCACCGTTCAACAATCAACATACCTCATCATCATCTCAGAAATGGGACCCCGAGGATGTGTTGGAACTCGCCAACCAAGATGATGGCATCCATAGGGTGACTTGCATGGGTTGGGCAACTACTCGCAACCGCAGGTGCCAGAGAGTGCTAGCACGACATAAGATAATGTCTACACGCGGTATCCTCAATAGGTTGGCACACAAGTGCCCCTCCAAAGCTGCAGGCTCACCAGAACTCCACGAGGTGGCAGAGCTTTTGTTATGTTGGCAGCATCAGAATCAAACAGACGACTTGTTAAAGCAGTGGAGGATGCAGCTTGAAGATTGGGCTGCAGACCAAGACGATGACAACTTTCCATCCGGTGCGTCTGTTAAGTCGGAGGCTCGTACTCGGAACACCGAGGATCAGTCTCGAGCCAAGAAAGAAGCAACCGACGACCTTTCGGCTGAGGAACTGAGAAAAATGATGAAACAAATGCAGGAGAACCTAGCTCGCCTAAATGCAGAATTGCGGCGAAGGGAAGGAAAAGACACAAAGCAAGATGAAGGAGCAGAAAGGGCTACTCCACGGCGAAGTACTAAGCGAGAGGAGGAAGAGCAACAATCTCGTGAAGAGGAGCGACGAAGGCGAGAGGAGGAACAAAGACGGAAGCAAGAAGAGGAGAAGAAACAGAGAGAAGAGCAAAAACGGGAGGAGGAGGCTCGTAAGAAGGCCCGCCAAGAGCGAGTACGCCTTGAAAAGGAGGAGAGAGAGCGGGAAGCTCGACGGAAGTTGGCAAAGGAAGCAGAAGAATGGCGTGCTGCTTGGAAACGTTATTCTAACGCATGGGACAAAGGCGCCAGTGTCTCAATAGCGAACATGCCTTGGCCGGTGAAGTCTGGGCTACAATCAGACGTCATGGAAGCCAATGTAAGGCTCTTCTTCGCGAAGGCACCGCCAGAGGAGTCTGTGGACTCGGTGGAGAAGCGTTACCAACTCATCAGCGCAGAGACTAAGAGATGGCACACAGACAAGACGATACCTAAGTGTAGCCCTGACACCGTGGATGGTGCATCAAAAGCTGCGCTGGAACTCATTGCGAGGGTTACAATAGAATTGAGACGGGAGGCCAAACGGGACGCCCGAAAGGAAGGGATGGCATGACTATTCTATCCCACAGCGGCGGTTTCCTATGGGGTGAGGTATGTTCCTTGGTCATTAGAATCTGTACATTTTAGCGATATGTTGATACCTTTTCTATTATTCTATTTCCTTGGACAGCTTTTTATACACGCAATGACTATATTTGGAAACTCCAGTTATTGACGAAATTGTTTGGTCGAATCCTTTTGTGGCATGAGTCTTTGACAGAGCTAACGTTGAATGAATCCGGGGTTATCTCCAAGGTTATGAAGCTGAGAAGTGTATTGTTGGATCTTGGATTAGGTATAAGGGAGAGGAATTTACAAACAGGAGGATGTTAAGGGGATTAGGGGGTTGGCCAACGTGCGAGTAGCACTGTAATGCGTCGTACACTAGATAGGTAGATAACCTTAGTACATAGATAGCTATTAGTAAAGATATTGAATCACTCGATAAGATGATCTAACTGCATAGATTTGTGCATGTAAGCTGTTTTATGCGAATATCAGGAAGTTAACTTGTAGCGAGTTATCCCAAGAAATTCAATCTAGAACCCACTCTGCCTTATAGAAGTCATCAACCTTCCACTTTAGACAAGCCGGACGAGTTGGACGAGTTGAGGTAATGCTTTACAACATGCACAACTACATCCCATACGAATCATCGGATTGAATGGATTATCAGAAGACCTCCTGACAGCGTATTTTGGTTTGCCATGTATTTGTCTAACAATGAAGCCGTCGTCAGTTGATTTGCCCACTTCCAACATCGACCGTAGATGGATCCGGATTCAGGCTCGCACCAGGGCAATAACATGGTAACAGCAACGGCTGCGACGATCCTCCAGTGTTATAAAATATGATTGCTATTTACGACTTACACCAACGCCAATTGCCCGGAAACGTCGACGCCGTGGTACTCAAAAGTATTGCTCACCCTTGTCATTAATCAGTCAAGTGGAACGATATTGCAGAAAAGAGCCATTCAACAACGCGGTGCGACCGTGTTTTCCGACCAGAAAGAGGCCCAACTAATTAAACTCCGTCGATTGAGACAATCCTTTTACGACTTCATGTTGAATGTTGGCTTTGTTACCCGGGCTCCGTCGTGCTACTGTCGCTGTCTTATGGTTGAGGCCGTAAGCAAACCAAGTCGCTGGTAGCTTACCGCTCAGTCGGAAGATCCACTGATGTCCAGATAACCTTACTTGACACGGGAACGTAACAGGGACAGTCAAGGCGGTAATTGGGGCTACCTGGCTGTCGTTGCACCGGGGATACAGCACCCCATATTAAAAGCTGTGGCTTTCTCCAGGGGAACGGCATGGCTGGGCTACATAGTCGGCGGGTGAGATCCATGGTGTGGAGAACCAACGCAGTTGGCTACTGCAAAGCAAGTTTTGCTGATTCCACCACCAGCGCACGCCGTCACAGCTCATCTCGATATCTTACTGGATGCCTTTGGGCACAGCACGCAGATCATTCCGTCTTAGCTGGGCAACTAGGTCCGGACACGAGCTTACCTGACTGTTGGTGGTGCAACCAAAACCTCGGCAACCGTTCGATGACGGCCATACAATTTCATTTCCTCAACCCACAATCTCGATCTAAGGAAACTACCTGGTTCATGGAAATATTCCGGACATCAATGCAATATCGCGATGCTCCAAAACGCCTATACCGCGACAATTATGGATGGGTACTGACTGACCGTTGTTCTACACGTGGTAGACGTAGAACGTCGATGGCCCCTCGTTATCATTTGATCGAGCATATTATTAAAACAGCGGTTGTGCTTCACCACTTGTTACCTTGAGTCGGAATAACACGAAAGTGACCTGCCCAAGGCCTTGTGAGACACAATCCTACTATACCTATTTACGTGCTCGTCGCTATGCGGTTGGTAGCGGTGACATCCCCAATGCACTGCGTGTTACTCGTGAGGGGTTGGTGCGTTGTCAGGCCAGTGCTGTTCCAAGATCCTCAGCCTCGACTACATCATTGTTACCCGTAGACATGGATTACCCCTGAAGCTAATCGAGCTGTAAACATCCTGGTATGGCAACCAGCCTTTCCCTTGCATCTGCGATATCGTCTTGGCTTGCATGAGCCCGGACGCTACGCCCGCACCGTCATCGCCTAGTTTTCTACCCATCCGGCTGCCGAAATGTCCACCATAGTCAATAGCTTCGATAAATTACATACGTATTGGATGACTTTACCATCAGATGGTGGAACGACCATAGCGATCGACGAGCCGCCCACCACGATCAACTTCTTCCTTCCAAGACGAGTTGTCTCCGGTAACGCTAATGTGTGCCTTCAGAAGTATCTCTTTCCATGTCCTTCTTAGGGCATTGCCTCTATCCAATCTGACCAACCCGTAACATGGAGGCTTAACCCACACCTCTGTGTCCTACAAGGAAGGCTTCCAAGCAGACTTTCCGTTGTGTCCGCAACTTGGCTGGGCACCTAGGCCGTAAGAATATGTCATGGGAATCTACTAGCGACGCTGTGCAGCTCTTATGCATATGTGGTAGTACGAAGATATAAAGAACCTGCCATCCCGACTTTCTATATCAACCCTTTCATCACCAACCTCCCCAACCTGCTGCTTTCTCAAGGCCTTGCCATAAAGTAACTCGTTCGTTAAGGTTACTTAAGACTTTCGTTGAGTCGAGCTATTCCTCACGTCATTTGTAGTCTCGTGTAGCTTCAACATACATTCACTACAAGCCTTGTTCGCTCTAGTGTCACAACACATTTCAAAATGAAGGCAGTCCTCACTATCTTGGGTTTGGCGGCTTCGGTCATGGCAGGCAAGGACCATGAGTCCAAGCCTGAGTCCATTGTCACCGCCACTACCTACGAGACGACCACCGTCTGCCCGATCACGAACACTGTTACCTATGGGGGGTCGTACGTTGTCACAAAATATCGAGCAGTTGGTATTAGCCACTAATAACATGTCCAGGACCTACGTCGAGACCACCTACACGACCTCTACTCTCACCGTTACCTCCTGCCCGGGAGGTCACTGCGGAGGCGAGGCCACTGTGACCGCACCTGATACCACCATTGGTACTACTACTGCTGTCGAAGTGACTTACACCACCACGTGTCCTATCACAGAAACGGTCACCGCTCCTGGTAAGACCTACGTCACGACTTACACGACGACCAGTGTAGCAGTCACCTACGTCGAGACCACGTTTGTTCAGACCGTGACTGGGCCCGGTGCTACAAAGACCACCAAGGATATAGCTTATACTACTCTCACGTCGCTATGCCCCGTGACTGAGACCAAGACTATTGGGGGCTCTACAGTCGTGGTTACCTGGACTTCGACATCCACTATCAAGACTGCCGTTCCCACCACTGCTACTGAGTACACTTCATACACAGTTACTGAGCATGTGAGCACCGAGGTCTTTCAGACTGTCACCTGCCCGGAGACAGTCAAGACTACCGTCTCAGAGGGCAAGACCATCTACATCACTGAGACTGGTACCGAGACGGTATACAAGACCAAGGAATACACCATCACTGAGACCCTCCCCGTGACTAAGACCAAAGAGGTCGATGTGACTGTCACCTCTGAGGCTACTGCGGGGAAGACCGTCACCACCAGCCCAACCGTCTGGGTCACCTACAGCCAGACTACCGTTCTGACCAAGTCGAAGCCCGCCACGACCGTCCCCTACCCCACAACTGTTTCCGTCTCAACTCCCGCTTCGGTCGGCACTACATATATCCCTTCGTCCCATTCGTCCTCTTCCACTGGCATCCCTCAGGTTTCTTCCGGCCTTGCGCCGCAGGCCACTCCCGCTGCGGCTGTTTTGGCCTTCGCTGGTTTTGTCGCCTTGCTGTAAATCTGTATGGTTTGAAATCTAGACAGGCATTTCAAGCTACGATCATGCCTTTAACGACTTATGGGGAAAACGGAAGGGCATAAAAAGGCACGACGAACATGGCGGTATTCATCGCGGGCAGGATTCATTTACAAGGCATGATGATTACGGCAGCATACACTTGGGAAGGCGGACCTCACGATTTGTGTTTCAGGCCAGGGCCATTTCTACTAATATCTGATGTCAAAAGGAATAGGGGCTAGTTAATTTCCTGATGATATCTATTCCGTAGATTTTAAACATTTTCGTGTATATAATTTTTTTCGAAGTCTTGTCGCCAAGACGAATTAATCTTTCACCATTCACTACATACAAGCATTGCCTCCGCCCTTGAACTAGAATAAACAACTCTTCTCCGTCGACTTTGCGCTGACCAACTCACTCCCACACTAGTCGATCAGTTGCCCATCCATTCTCTCCTACTCTCGATTGGGCCCAATCAATACTACTGATCAGCGAAGAAATCAAGTAGGGCTCTATTTGGTGATACAACCTCCAACTTGTAGTGGCGGTTAGTGCTATGCAAGGTGTCTCAACTCCAGCAGCACGGCTTGCGCCACGAACACTAGCCATACCTCCCGTGGAGATACCACCCATGATCCCTTCTAGGTCTCCAAACGAATCGACGTCATTGACTAGTACATCCTTTCCCGATATCTTCTTAGCCTTCTCAGGATACGAGGTATAATATCGCAATTATGCACTAGTAATGCCCTACCAGCGACGGGTTTTCTGTTTCACTTTTTGAGGCTCTACATAGGAGGTACAAGATACGATATATCAATCGGAGGGTTATTAATGAGGGTGTAGGGCTGATGCATGTCTCAGAAGGATGAACACTTCTGGAACGCCCCCATAGACCACCTAGCATGGAGGAGAAGGGGGAGAAAAGCAAAAGAAAAGGAAAAAAAAGCAAGTTAGAAATGGCGCTTCTGCGTTCGGCATTTGACTCGAGATTTTCCCCTCGGCATCTCGAATTATATATCTCTGTGCCCTGATTCAAGTCTTAATTACGACCGACACCACTAGCGACGGCTAGTCCAGGCCGTGGCTTGCGGGATCTACGGCTATTCGTTAGCGTCCCTAGGCCGCCTCCCGGTTTTTCGAGTTCAGCTCCAGCTGTTGTACAGTTTGGAGTCAAGCCACCTGGATACCTCCAAGGACGTGCAGTATTAGCTCAAGGGGACGTTTCTTAACAGAGCAGGCGTTCGTTACCTGTTCGTTTCGACGCGCCAACGAGCCTTACGTCAGACACACGCGCATGTGCATAACGCCGCAACAAACGAGACGCCCAATCGAATGGCGACGTTACTTTTTTCTTCGACTATGGCGGAAATTACACCGAAGCAAAAATCATCATCATCATCATCATCACCACAAAGTCGCGCATGCAATAGACGTGGCGATATATCCCTAGGTCACGATGTGCCATCTCATCTCCACATTGAAGAGGCATCCAAAATATCTCAGAATAATATAATTATTATCCCCAGAAACCTGCAGCACCTGTGAGCAGCGCTATAGTGAGACCGCATATTATTGCCTTGTAAGCAGACGTGGCCTGGTGACGGCCGAGAAGCTGACTGCAGGTTTACCAGCCTCGTTATGCAAACCTGCAAACCTACCTCATACATGACCGATGACTATGTGTCATATCGTTGCTGGGTTGACCCAGCACCAATTCAAGAATATCTCGCAGAAACATGATGAAGAGGCTGCTGACGATGACCATCCTCGGACAGATGGATCGACGGACGCTAGTCGATTGAACTCTGGAATATACAGGTTAGCTGATTGACATGAGTTCGTTAGCAACCCACAGTAGGTTCGGCGACCATGAGATCCGCCACCCACATGGCTTTGGTAGTAAACAATGGTGCCGTGGACCTGTTGGAATTCGTCTCAGAAACGCGGGGCCTACCTACCTACATCGAACTCTGTCGGGTACCTTGATCACTCATAGTGACTAGGTGCCTATGGAAACGTCTAGCAAAGTAGGTGATACGCATGATGAGTCAATATAAATCCAACGCTGGGCAAGGAGAAGATTACCTATCTTGTACTCCTCTAGATAGGTACCCTACCATTAAGTGCGGCTCTGCCCTACGTAAAACAGGGAAAGGTTCCCGATTCACGACAGCCTGGTCATCATTACGAGACTCGCCAACATATCCCACAGCAGCACGTATGCTTATTTGGTTCCCATGGCGTAGACTGGTCCGACGTCTAGGAGCTCATTAGCAGCCTAGCGTAACCCAGCGTTTAGAGACCGAAAGGTCGCAAAACCCGTGAAGTTGAATGGAGTATTATTATCTCGTCATCAAGCTTCCTGCTTCTTCATTACGTCGTGAGATCTAGCCACTTGTAAAAGGTCTCTGGTGACTCGGCAGCCGATACGCCGCCAAGACCATGCATATGTCCACACGTGCCTCCCTGACACACCCTAAGCTCTAACCCGACCCGTACACCCTAATTGATACACGAATCGAAGAACATGCATATACACGACGAGCATATACGACAGGAGGCTATCCCTCCCTCATCTGTGCTACGCCTATATACTAATTGTGATGCCGGGGCATTGTCATCAAGGCCCACACCTTCTGTGAAGTACCGCGTCTTCCTATTTGGCCTAGAGGCATAACAGCTATAATCATGACTGTGACGACTCCTAATCGCTCAGTGCTTGAAGAGCCTGGTTAAGCGGCACAACTCGTAGACTACGTCCCCTCTTTAAACTGGTATTCACGCTTGTGACAGTAGGGCTCTCAGCATCACGCCACTTGCGGAATACGCTCTTCATGTCCCGAGGGATACCCTCCAGTACGACAGTCGAGAACGGGACGAAAGGTCTATCTTCCATTCCCGCGGCGAGAATAGCGTATTCTTGGGCGAAATCCAATGCGTTATGAAATGATGCATAGTGCGGTTGGGCCCGAGACCCTACAATGATGTAAAGCTCGAAGAAAGCGTCGAGTATGTAAATTCCCGTGGGTTGCAGATCCGTCTGCGAGAAAGGAGAAATTTCAACGATCTGCGGGGTATCACGCATTAATAAACGTGTGTGATAAGGGACCTAGTCGGTGGAACTCACCTGCTGCTTGGAGGCTGCATCCGAGTGGAAGAGCCTGCTGCAGTATTTATCGTAATTTGGCTTGAGACGCCAATGGTCGGCTGACACAGCTTTAGAGCTGGCATTAAAGAGGTCCCAGAAACTGGCCGGCTCGTGACCGTCTTCAATCTCTTCCATCTCGCCCGATAGCGCAAAGTCCATCCCTATGAGACGTGCGCAGCTTAGCTCGTCAACCCCGCTACCCTTGCCCTTCCATAAATAACATTTACCACTCGTCGTCACAACATACGGGAACCCTGAGCATAACGATGCAGGGGTGAAGTCAACTTCGTCAAAGACAATATGTCCATGATACCGCCTTCCACATAGCATGTGTGGAGCAAGCGAATCAAACTTGTTTCCCGAGCCGCGCTGGACGATCACTATACCACCCAACGCCTGAAGAAACTCAGGAGTCTCTTTACCCTGTTGAAGCTTGATCAACTTGCCGCCCAGAGCCCTCGCTTCGCGCGAGATGAATGTCGATGCGTCTTCGACGGTTGAGAGAGGAACATCATCTCCTACCCAAAAGTAAACTTCCGTCACCTTTTTGCCTGATTCATCCTTAAACGTGTGGGAGCAGATATACATCTCACGTTCGAAGAGCGTTCGCTCGTGGTGAGCTGGAACCGGCAGTCTCTTGCCATCCGCTGAAAATTGGAATAGCTGGGCACCTAAGGTTTGAATATTAGTTGGCGCGACATTTGGCCGGCGCATTAACAATTCAGCAGCGTCCACGTTATAGTTCTTTCGGGTGCGTTCAGGCCCGAAAAAGTCACCGAGCAGGTTCGAGGCTTCATGAGATTGCTTAGTGGGCGATCGCGGAGGCGAACGCACGGGTGACACCGTCTCGATAGGTGATTTTGGCCCGGGGATTGGCAGAGGCCGGGAGGTCTGCTTAGGTTCCGCAGGTAATGGGCGACCAGTAAGTGACACTTTAGGTCCTGTGGCAGTTGGTAGAGCGGGTAAAGGTCGTTCACCCGAAGTAGAAGTAGGCGTCCGCTGCTTAGGGCCTGAGGAGATCGGATCCGGCAGGGGCTTCTCATAAGAAGGCTCGTTCAGTGGAAGGGATTGAGGCTGAGATTTTGGTATATCAGAACTAGCGGGCTTATCAAAGGTTGGCTTCGGCTTTGCCATTGGGGGCGTCTCGATGTCACTCGTCGCATCCTTAGCTTGATGAGACTCACCATTTTGTCCAGGGGCTTGGTTTGAATCATCTAGGAAGCGTGACATGCGTTTCATATCTAACTTTCTCGGCGACGGTGGTTGCGAAGTGGATTCTTTGGGTTCCTCGAAAACCTTTGTCGGCGATGGTTGTCTCCTCTGCGCAGCGAATGCGGCTACTTGTTCGTGAATCTTACTTGGAGAACTTGGGGACTTGCTGGTAACTTCCTCTGATGCAGAGTCGAATGACTTGGCGAACGAGCCAACTACGGAAATGGGCTGCGGTTTTGGAGTTGTTGGCTCGTGACGAGCCACCCTTGACGAATCTACTAAGTCGATAACTTGAGGCTCCGGCGTGGAAATAGGAGTCTTCTCTGGCGAAATCGAGCGTCCGCCCGATATTGTACCGGACGTTTCCTTCGGCTCATTCGAAGCCGCAGCTTGTGCCGAAGTAGGCGCCTTTCTCTTTGGCCCCCGAGCGCGACTCTTAGTCATATGTGTTAACTTTGGCCCCGAACCTGCCTCGTTGTCATTAACTTCAGAATCGGTATTTCGTGCATTCGACGGTGATATGCTGGTAGCCGAAGACCCTGCGCCAGGCGGTCCTCTCGCGATAAGACCAGCAAGAGCAGGGTTGAACCGATTTGCCAAGGCACTACCGCCAACCTTTCCTTGCAACCTGCCAGGTACACCTGTCGACTCTTGACTTGCAGGTGGTTGGTCGTCATCTTTGGAAACAGGGATAGTCTGAGCTGAACCTCGTCTTGGAATGCTTGAAAGACCCGGTCTAGACGGTATGGACCCTAAAGCTGGATCTCGGTTTTCAGTACCACCAAACCGCTTACCAGACAGTGGCCCTTGGGCCAATTCAGGTTTCGATGCTACACTTGATTTTTGCAGATCCGTCGCTATCGCGTCTGCAGCTGTAGAGTCTAGTCTTATTGTATTCGATCGTCCAAGTTCTCCTCGTTTGGCCAAGGCTTCAGGAATCGGCTGCTCGCTTGCCGTGCTATCTTTCCGCGTAACGCCACGCCCTTCCGATTGTGTTTTCTGAAAGTCTTTTCTCCTTGCCAAAATAGCTTCTTTGAATTCATCGACGCGCTCTGTCTTTTTAGGGCCTCCGGTAGCATTCAGTGCTGCTTTCCCTTTTAAAATGTTACCTTTGAGCTCATCAGGTGCAACATAATTCTGAGTTGTCGTTTTCCTTAGTTTACTAAAAACATTCTGAAGTTCATTTTCTTGAGTAGAATTAGAAGCTGTGGGGATCTGTCTAGGTTTCAAGTTCGCTCGGAAATCTTTCTTAGGTGGTGTTTCAGGTTTGGATTTGCTGGCAGGTAGAGGTAATTCTCTAGGATTACGATCTGAATCGGGGCTCTTGACATCCGGCGTTGTTGGGCTTTGCAGATCCATCGAGGCGCTCCCATTATCAGGGCGAGCACCGGTACCTGTTAAACTGCTCGGACTGGGAATGACACCTAAGCCAACCGGCTTTGTGTTGATGCCGGGGGCAGAAGACCTCATAAGTCCACCAATACTGACTTGGTGCTTGTGTGAAATAGTCGGCGACCTGGTTCTCTCCGTGCTGGGGTTGGATGCTTTCTCGGCTCTTGCTTTCTGAAGTTCTGCCATCCAAGCCGGTTGGCTAGAGGAGGGCCTGTGCTTTGGTTTAGGAGATTCAGGTTTGTTTAGGGCAGATTCGAGCCAACTAGACTTTGTAGGGCTCCATCTCCTAGTGTCCATAGTTTTAGAGGGACTGGCAGGAGGCGTGGACCTGCCTGGCTCTTGTTCTTGTGGTTCCGGTGATGATTTGGTGTCCAACTTGAGCGAATCACCAGGCTTCTCTGAGCCGCCCACATCCTCTCCTTGCCGTTCTCCCTCCAGGCCTGGTGTGAGCCTAGGTGAATGCTCCGTAGAAGAATCACGAACCAAACTTGCTGGCCTCGGCCTCGGCAAACCGCTTGCTCTGTTTGACGAGTCGTAGCCGGTGCGATTCGAGGCTAGCGGGTCCGCCCGTGGTGCAACCGCAGGCGACTGTACACTCCACCTCTTGATGCTGTCTGAACGTTTCATCATAGCACTCTGAACGAACCCACCCATCCCTTTCGTCGGTGAGTTTGATCTCTCCGCCTTAGACGGCGAAGTGCGTCCTGAGGAGGGTGACATGAGATGCAATCGCTCCTCTCCAATTTCAGTGTCCGGTTGAGCATCACTGCTAAAGGAGCCGAGTCTTCGGGACCCTGACAAAGGCAAAGGCGAGGCTAATTTATTTGACGGGTCAGGAGAGGTTGGTTGAGAGCCTGTGTCTTCTTTCGGGGTTTCGCCAGACGGCACGCGGGACATGCCAGGAAGCTGGGCCGGCATGAGAGAAATGTCAGCCGTTTGGCTATCCTCGACTTGGTTCTTTCTATACGCTGCAGAGCTAGCACCCCTATCCGCAGTCTGTCGAAACCACGAGGGGTCTTTAGAAGACAGCGCCGAAGCAATCTGGTCCCTGGATATCGTTTCGGTCGCCGAAGCAGGTTCAGGAGGGGGGTTTCGTGCCGCGTTCTCAGCCGCAACCACAGAGAGGGGCCGGCTCCGTGAGCGATCGGAGGCCTGAGAATTGGGACGTCTCTGCCACGACAAACCCCTAGCCCTAGATTCGGGTCGCGTGGGAGACGTCTGACCGGGCTGCTTCCGTTCTAGATCAGCTGGTGATTCGTTCTCTTTCGAAGCCGACATGGAGAATTCGCCTGCGGCACCCATGTCCTCGGCCTTGGGAAAGGGGTGGGAGTGAGGGCTCGCGGGCGGCTCGAAAATGGGGGACGAGTCCAAATTGAGGCGACCGGACGCAATGTGAGTGTCGATGCGGTGTGCCGAAGGCGGTGGGGTATTTGCCGGTGATGATTTTTGAGGTGAAATAGATCTGGCACGCTCTGTAAAAAGTAAGCAATAAGTCAGATGCTGTCGCAATTGCAGCTATTGTAGGAAAGTAAAGAAATAGACAATCAATTGTTTTTTAGGGAATCTAATAATTTCCTACCTGCACGGCGAGCTTCCCGTTCTTTTCTCTCTCGTAATATTCTCTCTTCGAGTTCTCGTGAACGGGCCTCATCCTCCTCAATCCGTCGATCGCCTAATTCCTTAACTTGGAGTAGAAATTTGGATACGTCTTCGGACATTTTAAATTTTTACCGATAGCACCAAAGATAAATGAGGAACCGTAGACAAGTTTACGACACAGCAAAGTGTAAGGAGACGGAAGAGAGAAGATTTTGTTTACACCCTTTTATTCGGCCACAGGCACAAAATTCGGGCAGATCGAAAAAGGAAGTGAAGCTCGTTCCCTCCTTGCTAGCGTTCGTGATGATGGGCCTAATTTAGGTATTTCTAGATAGTCCAATTCTGACCAAGGACTACAAAAAAATAAATATGGAAGTCTACAGTAAACAAGGTTGTGTTGGTGCAGCAGCTGCGGGAAGGCAGTCAATGTGGGCTCCTGTTTCTTCGGTTGTCATCGCCTGAATCCCTGCAGGCCGCCGTCTCCTGAGTTGTCAGCTTGTGTTCACCGGTTGAACCAATGACGATGCTGTCCAGGACAACCTTAGCAAAGCCTGGCGCCTGGCTGGGCGGTGCCTGACAGCGCAACAACCCGATAAACTGACCTGGAAACTGTACCGCACCTTTCCCTTCCGGGCTAGCGCCAACGCTTAGATCACACCCAAATACCGAAACACCCTCTTCTTCGTACCTGCTGTTGTAAGCTGTGATCAATAATATGGAGTTGGAGTTTGCATTTGAAACCTGAATTATATTAAAGTTCGGACTTTGTATAATTCTTATGCTATTAGGCGCATTAATAGAACATCATGTGCTGCATCCTTCATTATGTTCTGCCCAGGTGCAGACACAAGCACAGGCTCATCAATACAGGAATAATCTTGCCTTAGCATCTTCTACCACCCACGCGAGTCCCTCTTTAAGATTCTCACCTGTTATAGCACTACAGCGGAGAATATGCCACCGGTGTGTTCGGATCGCCTCGAGTTGCAGTCCCTCAAGGATCTCTTTCTCGTCCATACACCCTTGTACGTCGGTCTTATTGGCGAAAACCAATAAACTGGCCCCCGAAAGACGCTATTTCGTTACTTTGGTCAGCTATGTGTTCGTTCCCACTATGAGCCCACTCAAGGCATCAAGAGGGGTCAGCAAGCGAACCTCTTCCTGAAGTAGTCCGTGAAGTTCTTCCCGGCAGTCATCGATTCTGAGCCGGTCTGTAGCATCAACGACCCATATGAGAGCGTCCGTCTTCTCGAAATAGTTACGCCAGTACGACCTGAGCGTCTTCTGACCGCCGACGTCCCCTATTTCAACCCAACCCCTCAACCCATTAGCGTTATCCTGTCCTCATCATCAAATCAAGTCAACAGGCCAGACCGACTCACAGATGTTCAATTTATACCTATCACAGTGTCAATTAATCTCGACCATGGGATGCAGAATCGATACAGATATCAGGCTCACCCCTCATAGTCAATGGTCTTAATGATGAACCCTAATGTCGGGCTGACCGTGTTTACATCCTCGTTCATCACCTTCTTGACAATGGTAGTTTTGCCCGCATTATCTAGACCTCTATTTTTCCATCAGTCAGCCCAACCAATCAACCTGGAAATAAAGAGGGGCCAGGTAGAGCCCAAACTTACAGCATCAAGATCCTCATCTCCTTATCCTTCAGCCGTGCTTTTCGCAGGATTGACAACATCTTTACCTGCCCCCTCAGATGGCGTTGGGCTGACGTTGCGCAATATAGGGTACTAGCAATCGATTTTGTCTTCGCCAAAGCAAGAACAAACAAAATCCCGAACTTTAAGACGAGGCCAGCAAATTTCAATGCAGACTTGAAAATAGACTACATCCTACATCTAGTTCATGGCCCGATTCGCGCTTGATTTTATTTAATTCGTTGCCTATTTTCACGTGATGCGCCCAACACAGCAACCCTTTGGGCTTATACCAATTCTCATACTTCCCAACCGTACCTACCTACATCGCATCTAGACTTCAACTCTCGATACTGATATTACAAATTTAATGTATATTAAAGTCTAACGGATTATCAATACTAACGCCAAGCAATGCGATATCTACATCAGTCCCATATGTATCTCGAGCTTTTTTGTCAATCACGAACTCGATTTGCTTGCTTTCTTTGACTTCCTCTTGTTTCCGAAAATTGTGTACTTGCTGACTTCTTGGGCTTCTGCGTACTCGCACACTTGCACTTTGCCGGCAGATAATGCCAGCAAGTGTCTCTCCCACGGTCCTATGTTCTCTTCTACCAATGTTCGGACATAGGGAGCACCTCCATCGGGGCCGATGTATTCCCAAACCCAGCGCTGCTCCTTGGATGGATCATTACCGTTCGTTTTGTTTATCCCCTGCTCATGGATGGCCGTGTCGGGAGTGCCGTTTGCACTGTTAGCGCGTCCCATGTCTCCGTCGACAATACCGTTTAGCCCCCGCGTATCACCGTCATCTTTCGGCCCCCAACTGGCGTCTTGTGGCACGGGATCGGAGAACTTCTGAGACACGCGGCGAGGACGCCACGACTGCAGCAATGCCGGGCATTTCCAAACATTCGAGTCGTTAAGTCCTAGTCCCTCGCACGCAAGGCGGCATCTCACTGAGGAGTGAATGCGCTCGTTCGTATCCTTAAGAAAAGCGCGTTGGGGACGGCCACTTCCTGGATTGATCTTCCTGTACATGCCTGGTGAACGAGTTACACTTCCAGCGAGGTCGTATATGGGGCTCTTAACCGATTGGATGCTGTGTAAAGACCATGGTCGGACGGGTTTATTTGCATCGAAGATGGGTATTGCGGCCCATGGCAAGAGTCCTTTCCGACGCATGGTACAGTAGTTTGTTTTCTCTTGCTTCACGCTGTGGTAATACTGCACGTTATGTTCGTAGAGTTTCTTAAGGGCATCGTCTACGAACTCGCAGCCTACAGAGGACAGTTGGTCCATCATCCCTAGTCAAGTTAATATGCTTTACGAACGCATTATGGAGGGGAAACTAACAAGCAAGAGCAATATTAGCAGAGCCTTGATCTTCCCAGCCACCTCCTACGTTCCCGTGGCTTCCAGGAAACCAAACTTGTCGAAGATCTGAATCATCGCGGTATTCTGGTTCCCGCTCCCACAAGGTCGGACTAAAGGGGCCACGAGTTTCATCCAAAGCGAGAGCATGAAAGCCGTGTTCAATCTTGTTCGATAATCTAGTGTTATAAAACCGAAATGTTGACCAATGTTAGTTTGCAAGACAAATGGGATAGGTCAGGCAAGACTTATTCTTGATTGCGCATTCCGATTCCGAGTCGGCTTAGTATCTCCCTCGGCTTCCCCTGAGGGATACCTAGCGAGCCAACAGTATCCCACACGCCTATTCAGATGATCAGCCCCGTCAAAAAAACCAGGATCCTGTCACAATTGATCGCGTACCGATAGCCTTGACCTTAATCAATTCTCCTCGGCCTTTATCCTGATACACACGAGTGTACCCTTTCTACATCTAGTCAGTGACTACGAGACACCTGTGAACAGGCTCGGTGGAATACCTCGATAAGCCTCTTCCGATACTCTTCCGCGGCGTGCGGCCCTTTTGGTTTGTTGGGGAAGGGTAACTCAGGGAATTGATCTTTGTAGTCTTCATTCATCCAATTCTGCATATCCTTGAAGACTGGGTAGAAGAATTCCATGCCCGCACGAGTAAGTAAGCCTAGGTCGGATATCATCCCACCGATTGATCTTGCCGTGAAAGCCCCACGACTGAAACCAACAAGGACTATTTCGTCTCCATCGACATAGTTCGCGCAGATATAGGAATAGGCTTCGCGAATGTTCTGCCCCTGTTTTAGCCTCCTAATGACGATCATGATAGAGACCAGTTTCAAACCTCTGCTATACCGATTCCAAATGCGCCACCGAGGATTCTGTCGACAATGCCTGCCCTAGAGCCAACGCCGGATTGGTAGTAAACAATTTGGAAGGTACCATCAGAACAGTTCCTCTTGAATGCTCTCGAGATGAGGGTTACGTTTGATGGGATCTGGAGAGTCGGGATGGGGTTGGAGGCAGTCGGCTTGACATAGCTATTGTCACTGCTTTATGTTAGTATTTAAGTTGTCCCAGGGTCTGTATCACTCACGAATTCTGCCAGGTGCCATCGCAACACATAACGATCCGCTTCTTCATTATGGAAGTCCGTCCGTGTTTCGGATAGTAAGGAGACACGCTGGAATAATATTGGAGAAATATACTGGCTAAGTCTACAACAGTCTTGCCGCAACGAAGCCGTCCAGCCTCGTCAAGGTATCAGGTATGAAACCGTATATATATAAAACTGCCTAATTTATGTTACTCAATAGGACTCGTAGAGCAAAGCAACGAAAATAGTTATTAACGACTAAGCCACCAACAAACTTCGATTACGTCTCATGTGATAAATGAAGGAAGGTCACACTAGACGGTTAAACCCATTGTCGCTTACGGCAGAAACTACATACCTATTGCAGTTTTCAGAATCTCAGTTCGCTCTTACCAGAAGGCTATACATAGTCTGAAGATAGTCAGGCGATATGACTTGAGTACTGAATATAGCTTCGCAGTAGGTCATGGCGACCATTTCTTCATATCCAGGGGTCCATCACGAGCGTGGCAATCGCTACACTGATGAACTTTATGTGTTAGGCTGTTTATAGGCCGTGGTAGGCAACAATTTAGTTGTAATAGCTAATTAGACGTCATAGGAGGAAGCCATGTTTCACCAGGAAACCCGACGGTTGATTGGCAGACGAGAGCAGTTTCACAAGCCTCAGCACAGAGTTACTCGGAAAATTCTCCTGGGAACACAGCGTGCCGAACTACCTCCTATTCAATCAACTCAGGAACTAGTGCAATGCTGGTTACCATATGTATGCGGTTTTGGCATCATCATAGGTATCCCTCCAGTAATTCGGACAGCAATGCAGCACACGAGGCAAGGGCTATGCCAGATGAGACATCCCTTTCTTCCCGTACACTTTTCTGACAAGAATCGGTCACCCCCAACTMCCGACCCGAGCAGTAACACAAGCCGTACCTGATTTCTTGCACATCCTCTACTTCATTGAGGAGTTCGACTAGGGTTATGAGACTGTTCTCAAAATAATGACAATGATCCACGCTGGAGTTACGCTGTGCAGCTACCTTACTTCGGAATGACTAAGAAGTGACATAATAGTGAGTCCCATGGCCAAATATGACAAGATTAGATCGAGGCCGCTGTTCCAAGAGAACACATCTACCCCTTGGCTGCTTCGGCCGAACACGCCTTGGGACGAGTTCGCTAAACCCCCAGGCAACGATATGGGGGCCGTGACAAATTGAGGCTTTGGCGAACTCCAAGGATCGCTGCCAAGGCGTTATTCAGATAGATGAATAGTCTTGAGGAGACTGGCTATTTTCATCCCAAGATTTCTAAGCTCAGGCGTTCAATTTGGCTGTACTGCACCTCTTCTCTCTGTCTCTGGAAGCTCATAGCGGCAGTAACTTTTATTACATTAATGAGGGCCAGTGAGATTACGAGCCATCTGATAACTATGCATCCCGGTATTTGGACGAAACGGGTTGGAATAATCCATCGGATTTGAGATAAATTAGATATTGAAGCTGAGCTCAGCTCATCTCAGCTGGTAGCCCCATCCTACAAGTAAAGTACATACAATATTGGTTTCCAACTTGACTAATCAATTCTAGTCATACTGTTCACGAGCGCCTTCACGTCTGACAGATAACAAGGAGTTGACAAAACGGATTCGGAAACCATCGGTAGACGATTACACAGATACACTGTTTCCCAAATGCGGTTTGTAGGGCACTGTGATCCCTGCTTACGTGCATAGCCGCCGTGGTATGCATCTAATATTATTATCCTAGCCAATCGTGCCGAATCTCATACCATTCCCGGTAAGTGATGGCTCGATCCTCGAACAAGGGCTGCATCTGTGGCACGTGGGGGGAGCTCCCCGGCTCATGCCAATTCCCAATACATAATGGTCACAAGATTGCATGTTGCGTGGCTGGATGGGCTGGGCTTATCGAGCCTATACCCCTCATCCAGCTATTCTCCCACATGGCGCCGTCAAACTTGGAGCTAAACGCTTTCAGCTACCTACCTCCTAGGTAGCAAGCAAGTCTGAGCTGAGGGATATATGTGCATCTAATCTCGCAATTTCACCCATCGTCAGTCCCATCATGACGGCTTTTCCAGATGATAGATCCGGCCGGTAAACACCCACAATGGCCGACGAACCGAAAGACTCGGGCGTCTCGTTCACGCCATTCTTCGACCGCTGCAAGCTTCCCACAAGTGTCAAAGATGACTGCGATGCGTTCGTGAGGTCAAGGTATTCTGAGCCAACTCGGCCGGCTCCGTTCCAGGGTTACTGTTCATACACAGTCTTTGTCGGAGAAGAAACTGTCGTCCAGTTTAGACCTCTTGCCCACAAGCTCGATATTGAGATCGCCAAGGCCGCTTGCGATGTCTTTGGATCGGTGGCTCCCGAAACCGAGTTCGTCGGCGAATTGGAGGGCACCGGTCTCTACGTCTTCTCTATGAGGAGGATGCCAGGTGTATCGCTGGCGGATCTTCGGGCTGAGACCAAACTTTCACAAGGGAGATCACAGCGAGAACAGGTTGTACGAGATTTTGCCAATCTGCAGGCAGTCAGCTGGGCTCATGCACGAAGTAATGAAAGTGTCCAAAAGAAGAAGACGGTGGGCTCTTCGATCCGGTGGCGCTTGGAACTCATGGCGCATAAGCTCCCCGCTCGGTTTCGCGGGATTGCGAAATCCGTTCTTCTCAGTTTGGTGGAAATAGAAGCCCTGCCCTGGGTATTAAGCCACGGCGATTTTCTACCTTCAAACATCATGGTGCATCCAAGATCCGGAAAGCTCTTGGGTTTGATTGATTGGACTGAAGGCGAATTTCTTCCCTTTGGGGTTGGTATGTATGGCTTGCAGGAACTTCTCGGCGAAGATAGAGACGGCCATTTCGTTTACTACCCCGAAGCGAAATATCTTCAAAAATTGTTTTGGACGGAGCTCTTTTCAAGCCTTCCGGAACTGTCCCGAGATGCCAGATGTGTTGCGCTGATCCGGAAGGCGCAGATTCTAGGAATATTACTATGGCACGGCATAGCGTTCGACAACGGCAAATTGGACCGCGCTGTTGAAGAAGGGAAGGATGATGGTGAGATTGAACGGCTAGACGCTTTCCTGTTGTCTCGTGGATTAGAGCCTCGCAAATTCCGGTCTATTCGCCCTTTTAAGGATTCTCCTATTACATTTCTACGCGGGCTTCTGTTCGGGAAAGCATAATGATGTCGACGATTCTCTCCTATTGGGCATGAGTTTTTAGAAACGGTGTGTAAACTTACCTACGTACTTGTCCATGTAATACAGTGTGTATCAATGATTACCTCTTTTAACTATTCAATGACTGGGCGCCTAGGTATCACTAAATTCCAACGTGGACTGACAGCTGCTGATGCGCTGTTTCCATTAAGCATCACAGGAGGCTACGTAAACTTACACAAATAGGTATTGCTAACAGGCATGCCGCGTAGTTACAACCTCTCTTATGGGGCTCGGGCCTTCAATTTCAGCTTGTATGGGCCAAATATCCCGCAACACTAACGTATAGAAATATTATTACTATTCACTGCGATATCAGCGTTCTTTTTCATGACGATCCGTTGGCTTCATGACCATTTGTCGTCCCATTCGTATGGCCATTAGATCCATTTGCCGCAAACGCTTTCTGCCAAGGCAGTGGCTCTTTCGCCGGCTGAACCGGACCCAGCTCGCCCGCTCTGCGCTCTTGCCAAGCCTCAATGTCTCTGTGGTCCACGAAGTTCCCATGAAAACCGAGTCTTAACCTCAACGGCAGATGCAGCGTCGCCAGCGGACCCTTCGCAAGGTTCAGTGCATCCCAGATAACCACATCATTCCGAAGCTCATCGAGGTTGTTCTTAAGCGCCATCAAATACCCCTCTCCCTCCTTGCCGCCGTCCTTAGGGATAAACACGGGCTCCTGGAGCGTGGACGTGGGGCCCGCAAACCACACGTCCTCAGTCCCGATCTTGCCCGCGTCGTTCGGGTCCCAGGTGTAGTGCGCCATGCAATTGAACAGCCCMCCCGCCGGCGGGCCGCACTTCGCAAAGTCGTACGGCTTCGTCGGGTCGACCCGCAGCTGCCAGAAGTGCTCGTACTTCTTGGTCACCCAGCGGTCGTCGATGCGCGAGAACTCGCCGTTCGTCGTCCACTCTACCGACGGCTTGTACCGCGTGCCCGACTTGGCCTTTGGGTCGAACACCCAGCGGCATGTGGGACTGCTGAGCCGCTGGCGCCCGGCTAGGTCGGGCTGCTCGCCGTCGGGCGGGAACCAGAAGAATACGTTGCCGTCGGCTACTGTCAGGTCGAAGACTACGTGTCCGTCTTCGTTCTCGTAGCACCCTGCTACGTGGCCGTGGAAGCCTACATTGCACTGTTAGACAAGTAATTATAGCTAGTCCAAGAATAATGTTTGGGGTGCCTGCCATTGTCAGCCCGGAACCACTTCACATCCTCGGGCTTACCGCCGCGCCGCGGCACAATGCCGTAAACCTGGTCCTCGTTAGGGTCCCACGCGAACTTATTCCCACCGGCTTTGAGCCGGTCCAGGTTCATCTTGAGTGGCGTGAGCGGAAGCACCAAGTAATTCTTGGAGATGCCGCAATCATGAATCATGCCGGCGAACGGCGCCTTGAACCAGAGCTCCTCGGTCTTCTTGCCATCGGCATCGAAAGTCCAACTCACGATATCGACGCCGCAGTCCGATCCATCGGCGCCGGCCTCGTACGCAAAACACAGCATCTCGCCGGTGTCCGGGTCGAACTTAGGGTGGGCCGTGAAGGTGGGAGCCGTGATTTGGCCCTCGAAGTCGTAGCGCCCGATGGTCTCGAGTGTGACGGGATCCATGGCGAACGGCGGCCCGTCTTCTTTGCTGGCCAGCAGCATGCCACGCCAGAACGTGATGTTGGTGTTACTCACGGTGCGGATCACGCCCTTGACGCTCTCGTTGTCCGTGTACGGGTTCCGATACCGTCCGAATAGGGCCTGCCGCGCCTTTTCCTCCGCTAGGTACTTGTCTGTCCGCACGTACCGCTGCTTGAAGTCGGCATGGCCATCTTTGATGCGAATTGCTGTGACACTGCCTGTTTTCCAAATTAATGAGTCGTCTGCTTTTTTCTGATTATTGAAAATCTAAACTGCGTCATGCATCTACATGCATTTCTCCTGACGTACCATCTCCGTTCTGCAAATACAGGAGTCAGTAACTGCTTATCGCCATACAAGGAGCTCTAGTTCAAGCCAAGAATTAACTCACAAAGTGAATATCATCCTCGAACATAGGTGGAAATCTATGGTCCTAGGTTCCTATCAGCAATTTGTCCCGTTGGCGATTCATGTCCAATGCCTTCCACTTACGGGCTGTACCCGATAGAACGTCCCGTTGATATCGCGAGGGATCGCGCCTGTGACTTCGAGGTCGGTTATGTCTCCCTCGAACCGCGCAGGCTTGTTCATCCCTGCGAAGGCAACTGTGTCTGGGAACTTGACCCGACTGCCCGTCCTCCTCCCATTGCTATACGGATACACCTCAGGGGCGAGAGCTTCGAGATGCGCCATGGCTGTACTAGCCTATCTAGTTAGTAATTACGAGGATACAATTGGATTGCGAAATCTCAGTCGAGGACGTTATCATTCTCATGTGAAATACGACCCGGGACATTTCTTTGCAGACGGAGCCGATGCGAGGTCCCGGCCGTGTACAATGATCAGACTACCGTATAGTACAGCTAAACTCACTAAACTATTCAAGGTGTGGAGAAATGGTTGACAGGATTCTTCACTCGGTCGGCAGTTATGCCACGCCTAGAGAATTGACATATGACCGTACGATTTGACAGATAGCACTCTAAGTATATGCCAGGGGTTCGTGTCTACCACGAGGAGCCAGTAGCTGGGCATTGGAGAAGTGGGGTCGATTATATGCGAGCCGTTCTTTACCCCAGATTCCAGATAACCTCCCTATCCCCCTTTAGGCTATATGTATGCAACCCAACACTAGGGGTTCTGAACCAGATCAGGCAGAACCCTCACTGAGCCCTCGCTCTCCCACGTCTTCCCCGCTCCAGGTCGGCTCTGACCTTCCGGCAGTGCCAGAGTGAGCGGTGCCTCGGCGGTGCTCGCGTCCTTACCAAAGTGCGGTGCGCGAAGGTCGTCGTCGGCGGTCGGCTTTCCAGTGACTGGGTGCGGGTAGTGGAAGGGGATCACACGTGTGTCAGGCCAGAGCATCTTCTGCTCGATGATCTCGTCAGGGCCTAAGGGGTCCTCGGGGTAAGTCTTGGTGGGCCAGGGGACGTAGTTCTCCTTCGTCAGAGACCAGCCTTTCTCGTATTCAGCGTGCCAGAACGGGAAGTAACGATACCGGAAGAGCTTCCAGACACCGTTCTCCTTGATGTACTCGTTCTCGTAGAGGCCACCTTCCCACCATTGGACGTGTCCGCGTGGGTGAGTCTCCCTGACAGACATGTGCGTTCCAGCTTGCATCAGGGCGCGCATTCGGCACCAGGCGTGTGTTCCGCTAGGGTCAACATCGACGATATCCTGCATCATGATATGGTCGAGCAGGAAGCCGCGAACGGGCCCATTGCGTCCGTTGACGAAGGCTTGTTGAAAACGGCCATTGTAGAGTCGCTTCACACCCTCCTTTCCTCGATATCTGGAGCCAAGAAATTCAACATAGGTGTCTGGATGGTCAGCGTACATGTCTACGACCTGGATCCATGCTTGTCAGTAAGTGTAAATTTGACAACGACTAGGGTTTACCTGCCTCATTGTATAAGCACTTGTCGAGGTAGTATCCGTATTTGAAGTGGACTTTTCGCACTTCAGCTTCATCTGAGACGCGTGAGAGCTCCTTGCGAAGAAGGGAGACCTCCTCCTTCAACTCTGCAAGTTCAGATCCCATAGTGTTTGAAAGAGAGCTTCAAGGTGACTTTCGTTTGTATCTAACTCTGGCCGGGTCCTAACAGCTAAGCTACATTATGTAGGTAGCTAAGAAGGGAGGTATATATGTATGCTATCTCCGGGTTGGAGCTCGCGTAGAGCCCTGGTCCGTAGGCCATCTTTGTAAGAACTGTGTCATTGGACTAAGCTCTAGTTAGTTTCCAGACCTTGGTTCGGCAGATATCCCCAAGTCATTTGAATGCATTGTCTGGATGTGGGGACCTTGTTAACCCCCCGGAGGATCTGGTTAAGATTTCGGCTCACCATGAGATGTTTGGAGATGGTACCTCCTATATAAATGAAAGCAATCAAAGTATAATGCAGGTATTTGGGGATCTTCAGTCAGCAAATCACGGAGAATAGTTCCATCCCACGAAGATCATTCCCTCCTAATGTGAGCCTACGCTGAAGACAACACAGGTGAGAGAAGTTGTATCGATGGACAGGGAGGCTTGAGAGTTGAAGCGTTCAAGTTGCAGCCATGTCATGGGCACAGGGTGGAGTATATCGATATGGGAATAAATTGAATATATGCATATAATTTTCTTTTCCGGCACACATAAGTTCTAATTAAGAGCATATTATCATATTAGATGTTAGGAGAGGATATGCTATGATCGATTAATTTTAATTGGATTACTTTACCTTGTAATAATTACTGGGTACGTTTGACTCTCCTTTATGCTAGAAGAAACGGACTGAAGTCTGCTAGCGACCTAAGAAGGAGACGGTAATAATTATGCTGTATATGATTTCCTTGCAGAAMCCCTCCGCTTTCGTACAAATATTCCTTCGCGAAACTAAACAAGCCCCTAAGTTTACAATGTCCATGTTCCTACTACGAAACTCTTGTTCTTTTGCCCGTAATATTTACATAGAATTACGCCTCTTCCAAATCGGATCGGCATCCGGATGGATCTTGGGCACCTCAATGTCCTTCCTCAGTTCCCTTTTCCGCTTCCAATCACTGCCGAACCTCTTGTCACGCTCGCCAACGGCCTTCTCAAAGGGGAACTGGCCATCCTCGGTGAAGCTCATCATGAGCTTGGGTTCGCCAAGCGGCAACTTATCACCGCGATCCGTCTGCCATAGATGATACACCTTGCCGTAGAGCCCAATGACGTGCTTCATCTCTTGAGTCTCGGCGGCTTCCCAAGCTTGCGCGGCGCCGGGGATCGTAGTTGGCCCCGGCATGATAAGCATGCCCGATTTTACCTCGTACACGTGCGAGTGCCATAGCTTCCGCTCTTCAGGAGGCAGTGTCTCGTATAGCTTCGGCGTGATCATGTACTCGACTCCTATCAGTCGGGCGTCAGGGCCCGGACTGTCGTAGAGGATGCATTGTCGGACGTCTGGAACGTGTTAGATGAGGATACATATCTATCTAAGTGCTTGTGGAAGCGGAGAGGACGATGTACCTTCAGTTAGGTGGGCACAATAGTGGTTTGCCTCAACGTATCGACCCGGCTCGTCGGCGTACGTGTGGAAGGCGTTTAGGTGAGCGCATAGCTGCTTCGTGGGTTGGAAGTCCTGTATTAGGGATGCACCAGTCTCGAGGACTTTGTCCTCGGCCGTTGGGGGTCCCCCAGGCACAGATGACGGGGTTGAGTTTGTTGCCATGGTCTTATGGATCTCACTAGTGACAAGAACTCTTAGAAGCTGATAGTTGACTTAAGTTGACCTGACAATTCAGAGTCGTGTCTACTCTGACGGTAGTCATAGAATTTATATAGACGACGCTACGCTTCGGATATCGTAAGAAGGCAATGCGACAACCGAAGCCGGGAGTGTGAAGGATATAAGTCGGACGCGAGTATACGTCGAGATTACCTAGTCATTCTCATAGACATTCTTATATAGTACTTACTCATAAAGTCACACTTAGCAACTTCAAGTCAGCAATCACTACTACAATAAATCAATTTAGCTAATTGAAAATGATAGTGTTGATGTCATGGGTGCGTCGTCCCCCGCCAGACCATGCAACGGATCTTGATTGCGGGACTCGGCGTAGGACTCGGTTTGCAGAGCCGCAGACTAAGGTCGCCGATTGTTCTGTTTCTGATCATATTTAATGGGGGTTTCCAGGTCGGCGATATCATATACAGAACCAAAGGTACCCGGATATGTTGTAGACTGAGAAATGCATACATGGAAGAGCCGCCGCGGCGATCACGTGGTAGATACCCCTTTAGCACAAGAAGCTTGCTTTATTACATACATGTACACAGCGCCGTGCATTAGGTAATTGGTTCACTGTACCCCCACGGGGTCTTGGCCTTGGCCTTTGCCTTTGCCTAAGGTAGCGTCATCCACTTAACGGCCGTCGACGTTACACAACTCAATTCACCCAACGGCGCGACGACACGGTTTCATCGCAACACAACGCCCCAATTGCGTATGCTGAATTACAATGCAGATGCATACAACGGCCATAAATCTCCCATTTTGATCCAGACAGCTTCAGGGGCTAGGCTGTAAACACCATGGCGGCCTCCCGCCGTGGCCAGCCAGAGCTGCAAGTTCGGCTTCCCTCGACCCCGAACCTCGCTACGGCGTCTACGTTGCCCGATTTACCTCCCATATCCGCCCTCTTCCTAATTAACTTCGACGTCAAAGCCGGATACACTATCTCCTGGAAGGCCTCGAAACCTGGTGTCGAGCTCGAGGGCGTTGTCGAATACAAGTCCCTTCCGTCGGGACTGCATACCGTGTCTGAGGACCTGATTTACTTCGTGCACGATGGATTTGCTGGGTTAAGCGCATTCGTCAATGCGCCTGTCGAGGATAGTGAGGTGCGCAATGCGCGTATGCTAGCTGTTGGCGTGCTCGTGCCGCTTAGTTATGGACGATTAGGCAGAGCATGGAGGCATGCTGAGGGCTTGAAGGCCATGGCATCTGCACTTGCAGCGGATGGCAAGCAGACGGGCTTGTTAGAAGAGTACTGGGAGAAGAATCAAGCTACGGAAGAACCAACCGCGCCAAGCGAGCCTATTGAGTCGCCATCAGTTACTTTCCAACCCCCGTCTAAGCCGCGTCAGGGCCACGTTAGGAATCGTTCGGCCTCTGATGGAGCGGCTCTCCTGGCGCCTGGCCATAGACTATCGCCATTCCACCCCGCTTGGAGTTTGACGAAGCTGTTAGACACCTTTGGACCGTTGATCTTTCCGATACAGCGAGCTGCGTTGTTGCGCAAGCGCATTCTAATATCATGCCATGCACCTGTACAAGAGGCATGCAATTTTGGTTAGTCTTGACCATTACATTTCCGGTGATAAGCTGTGCTAACGATCCCAGTCTACGACATATCTATCCTATCCAATATACCCCAACCGACATTCGAGCTGCTCTCCCCACGCTCACCTCCGCACCGCTTACGTCCCCTGTTCTCCATCGGCGTCCACGACATCCCCTTCCTCATCGAAGACTCCAAACCCAGACGAGACACTGACGACCCCTCCGGCAACGACCACGAAGCAGGAACTGGCTGGATAGCCTGCACAACGGACAGCATCCTAGCCAAGAAAGACACGCTCTGGGACGTCCTGGTCACCATGCCAGCGCCCTACTCCACCAACGCAAAACACCACGTGTGGCCTAAAATCGAGGGCCCGCAAGGCCTCTCCATCAAAGCCACCCAGCGCGACCTGCGCCGCTTCCGCTCCCTCAAGGCCGGTCTCGCCCGCCTGCAAGCCATCAGTCCCGGCACTTCGCCCACCACACCCGGCACCGTACCCGCGCTCACGCCGCAGGACACCAACGAGCCGTTCCTCGACGAGGCCGAGGAGAAGGAAATCGTGGAGCCCCTGAGCTGGACCGCGCTCGCGTACAACGGCTTCATGTGGTGGGCCTCGGCCGGCGAGCAGGCGCGTTCCGAACAAGCCGAGGAAACCGCCCGCGACGCCGAGCTCCTGGCCGGCCTGAACTCGCCCGCCGTGCGCATGGAAGTCCCGCGATCCGCAGACCTCTCGACGTCCATTGCGTCGCTAACGCCCACGCCACGCCGCACGTCTACCATCGGGGCACTCGACCGAGACCAGGACGAGGCGCGCACCGAACTAGCCATCATCGCCTATTTCCACCGACTCACGACGCAGATCCTAAGCACGCTAGCGGACATCGTCGAGAGCACGAGCGACGACGACGGCGATGACGACGAAGATGTGGAGGACGACGAACCGGACACCGAGTCCGAGGACCGCGGCGATGCGGCGCTGCTGCCGCGGGACTCGGGCGAGGAGGAGATGGATGCGCGGGGGATCCGGATCGAGAGCGATGCCGTGGCGCGCATGGGGCTCGATGTGTGGAGCGCGGCGGACGCGGAGTTCGTGAGGGCCGTTGTGGCGGCGTATTTTGGCCGCAGGGCGTATGTTGAGGGGAAGGGGGTTGAGGTCTGCGGGGTTAGGGTCTGTTGATCTCTCTCTCTCTCTTTGAGGCGTGGAAGGTTGAAAGGGAGTATCTATCATACGGTGAGGGAGGAGGAAGGAAGGGGAAGGCTGTCTGTTGCATAATTATAGGCCTCGCCGTGGACGGAAGAGGAGGCTGGAATAGTTATCTATGAGGTCGGTCAAGAGTGATAATCAGTTCAGACGGACATTGGAGCCTTAAGTGGCAGGTTTACCATAGGTTATCTGTGTATATCAGTACTTCGTATAAAGGCCACAAGTAAATACGAATACTCTTGAAATAGGAAGCCAACAATAGTCGCTCACCCTCGGGGGTTATACATAATGCGAGGCTTGAACAAGGAGATAGTATGCCAATGCCCTCTTTTCTCGGTGGAGAAGTACGGCACATAGAAAACACAAAAGGTTTCCGCAAGAACACCAAAGAATTGTATATATGAACATCAAATTAAAGTTTCATCTGCGTAGCGCTCGGACTTGATATAGTCCATGCACCTGTCGCAAATTCCTCCTAACGCCACGACGCCAATCCTATGCGCTTTTCTTTCGCAAAAGACTAACTTTACACATGTACCATCATCTAGTTAAGAGGGGTGGGACACAACCAACACTTCGGACGATGTGTTGAGACGCCATTTTTAAGCATCGCAATCTGATCGGGGAGGGTACGTCCATATGATTAATTTCCCGTCTCAAATATGATTCATGAGGATTGCTATCCTATGATTCGGGCTCAGTATCCGTATTCGTCTCACTGGTGTCGTCATCTTCCTCCTCGGTACCACTCTCGTCCTCATCCGAGTCATCGTCGTCTTTCCGTCGCTTGGGCTTCGTAGAGCTTGCAACACTACCACCCTTGAGCGCGCTCATTTGGCCAGCAAGCGAATCTGAATAACGTTGTTAGTAAGTAGTAATCATATCTCATAAGACGCAAAACTTACCCTCATCTGGTTCGCTAATCTCATCTTCAGCAGCCATTGTCGCTGCCTTGCTTGCGTCCTCCACATTAAGCGTCACTTCCATCTTTGTATCGAAGCCAATATAGCTATCGCACACGACGTGCATGACAAATGTATATGTGCCAGCCTGCGGCGGAGCGGCAAATTGCGCCTTCCATGTCTGCATGTGATATGTGGGTTTTCCGTCGTCTGTGAATATGGGCTTGTCGAGTGTAGTAAATGTAAACGGTGGCACTGCCATCTTGCCTTGCTTGCTATCTGAGAGAAAGACGTGCCATCGTGGGGAATGATCGCGAGGGTAATAGGGAGCAAAGGTGAGCGGAGGGGAGACGGGTTTGGTATCTTCCTTGGTGACTAACTTTCCATTCTCATCTTTCACAGTCTTTTTGCGTCCCATAAGAGCGTCAAGGTCATCTTCAGCCGGGTCGATATCCTCTAGATCAAGTTCGTCGACTGCTGGGATGTTCGTACTTCCAGGTGGAATGAATCGGCCCTTGACAACTAAGGTGACTAAAGACGAAGGGATAATGAATCGTTCTCCAGCAACTTTAAAGAATGCCTTTGCGACTCTGAGGTAGGGAAGCTGTTGTGCAATGCCAACAGCTGTCTTGTATTGCTCTTCAGTTAGGAGACCTGGTCTAACAGCAGCACTGCGTCGCTCAGAGTCGGGTAGATCCATAAATTCTTGAACGGTCAAGTGCGTCTTCGAGTCGCCCTCAACGGCTTTGACTACAGCAGGGGKGAAGTGAGGAAGCTGGAACAGCGGAGACACCTTGGGTGGCACAGCTTGGATGAGTCGTTGGCTAGTGTAGAATGAAGTTAGAATGGGTCCAGTGTTGCCATACGCAAGCGCGATCGCCCTGAAGGAGCCACAGAGACTTTGCGCAATAGGGGCAACCAGGTACTTGGCACTGTTCAAAGCCGGGTCGTCAAGCTCTACACGGCCGAGGTATGCCCAAAGAAGGGCTAGCACCTTTCTCCTTACACCGCTGTCCAGGTCCTCTAGCTTCTCCTTGTCCTTGACTGATAAGCCACCAGCGAAGGGGGCGACCTGGCCTTCTGCTAATATTCTCGATTCGATTTTCGCAAGTCCTGACTCGGCCTTATCTCCCTTGAGCGCTTCTTGGAATTCCTTGCCACCACTTAGGGCGGTTACTAGATCTCCCTCATCCATGTTCTCAGAATACTCGCGGAATAGGTTGTTGGCGCTCTCAACAAGAACTCCTTCCTTTGTAATCCGTTGGGTGCCGTACCACCACGATCCAACATAGTAAGGCAACAAGACTCCTAGAAGCAAAGCATAGACGAGCACCACATATTTGCCATTGCCCTCGGAAACGATGAATTTGGGGAGAGCGATTCCGATGCTGTAGCTTTGCTTGCCGTCGGGGTGTCCGTATTGAATGTAGTTATTGCGAACCTCCTCGTCTGTGAGTGCTTGGTACGCCTTCGTCAGGTCAACCCATTTGTCACTCAGCGACTCGACGGTCTCGTTCTTGGCTGGGTCCGGTTTGGCTTTGTCTGGGTGATACTTGAGACCGAGCTTCCTATAGTGAGATTTGATCTGTTTCTCGGACGCAGACTACGGTTCATGTCATTAGAATTAGATTTACTAAAGCGCATTCTGCAGGGAACGTACTTCGGAGATTCCTAGGATGTCATATGGGTTCCATATCTTGGCTGTGGTTCGTTGGGTAGTGACAATAAGGTAAAGCATGCCCGCCATAGTCGCCCATCCTAGCAGAACGGCGATCGCGCGCTTGATCTTTCGCTGCTTTCGCTTCTGCGCGGCACGCTGCGCTTGTATTAAGTCGGCATGCTCAGGTTGGTACGAGGTCTTCAATCGTGGTGCAAGAGCGGTAGCATCCGTGCTTGGTGCGAGGAGGCTATAGGTGAGAGGAAGGGTCACGATGGATGTCAGAGTGAAGATGAAGAAGGGGTAGAATTGACCCTGCTCGTCGTAAGAATACTCTGAACTCATGGTGCAGACGAGCCCTATAGCAGGGTCTTTAAACCAACTACGAAGGCGACCTCAAAATGTGGTGTTTATTAGGCGTTGTTGTCAAAAAGAGCAGCTGTGTGTTTGCGTTGGACCAGAATTGTTTAAATTTAGAAGCGCCGTTAAGCAAGCTGTCCAAAGGAATTGCAGGTCTCCGTCTTGAATCGTGGCCTTCTAAATTTCGGGTGGCTACGTACTAGTGGGTCGCCCAAGTGCTTATCGATAACGGCGGGACAAAGATTAATGTGGCGTATTCATTTACTCGCGATCAACCGCCTCGTCATTCGCATAGGTATTATGCATGTACCTGACTTCCGCATAATGATGACGATGCGAGACCTGACTATTACTATTAATATCTGGATCGAGTCGGTATCCCCTTATAGTCCAGACTTGAGAGTACTCGCACGCATATATAGAATGGATTTCAAGTCCTCGCACCTCGTTCTACCTAGGTATATATGATACTAGATCGTGAACACCGATTAATATCATCAACATATGGGTTTTGAAGCCTTATTATTTCACACATCAAAAGATCATAGACTATTCGAGTTGCCTCTATTTGTATAACCACTAGGTATGAAACTGGGGTATTTATAACCTCTGCCTATTCCCGTCGACCTGAACGCCGTCCACACATACTGATTCCAGCAGCAGAGTTCTCAGTTGCCAACAAATGGCATCAGCGTTCCAACCCTCTTCTTATAGTTAATGTAGTCCTCCCCAAAGAACCGAATAAGCAAAGCCTCTTCGTGTCTTACTCTCTTCGAGAAGAACTGCCATAGGACGAATGCGTAAGCTACGAAACAGATAGGGTTTCCCAGGACCATTTGCGTGCCGATCCCCCAGTAAAAGAATCCAAAGTATGACGGATGGCGTAGGAATGAATATAGGCCTGTGGTAACCAGGGTGTGGGAATCCTTCTTGTGGTGCTGAATGGTGTGGTTGAATGATTGGCCAGCCTGGACCATGGCCGCACTTCGCACGAACTGCCCGATAAATACGAAAATAAGGCCCAGTAGCAAGATAATATGTCCACTATAGAAAGGTGCCCAGGATCGATTCGGAAATAGTAGCTTGGTAAAGAGACACTCAAGCATAGCCGCAGTATGCGCAATCGCATATGCCGGCCAATTCGCAGTCAGGAGGAATGAACCGACGCCCGCGACAGGAGTATTGTACTTAGCGGTCGTCCAAAACTCGAGAAAGTGGAAGGTTGACAAGGCGCCGATGAAAAAAGGTAGACGCCATAGGGGCGAAGAGGTGAAGAGGACGATCAAGACCACGGATACTACAGATAAAGCGAGCGCTATACCAAGGCAGAACGAACGAACCGCAATTCCCTCGAGCGACTTCGAATGACCAGGGTAGTAAGCTTTCTCGGGAAACGATTGAGCGCTCTGCGCGACGGGACTAAGAAGTGGAAGTAAGTTGTTAGCACTTCTGCCCTTCACGCGGGTATTGATGGAAGCTAGCTTTGCTAGAGAACGGCGCCGTGTGTTGAAGCCCGTCGCCCACGACGCGTCATCCTCGTCATGTTCATGGAGAGGAGCCAGCGAGGCAAGATTCGGTGTTGTAGGTGTTGGTGAAGGCGTGGGCGTCGATGCAGAGGGCGACGATGGGGCGGCTGCCAGCATAATGAAGCACTAGAAACCAAGACAACATGCTAAGACCAGCTGATAACGGTAGGATGTGCCGCAGGCGAAGACAGATCCAGAGAAACCCACTGGTGTTCGCCAAAGATTGCAAGATTCAGTTACTAAAACGAAGAAAGCAAGCTTACCTATCCGGCGGTGACTCCATTGTACTAAACCAGTGGCTTTCTCCCTTTTGGTTGTTAAGAGGCCTTTAGCTTGATATCATGGACAAAGAAAAGCTGATCGGATAATCCAATCCATGATTTGCGCGCATGTATTATGCTCAGCGCATCAAGAAGCAGTCTGTTCTTTTTGTTACGCTTCACACATGTACCTGTTGAAATGACAGGCCAGACCCGTAGCCCTTGTCGGGCGGTGTAATTCTGCCTCTCAAAGCCACGGAAGGCCCACACCGTAAGCGGAAAACGGAATAGCTTCTTTATACGGATGCACCTAGCAGTTGGCTGCAGGATCGATCCAAAACGCGCATTCCTTGAGGCATAATTACATGTGAAAGCTATAGAGACGGATAGCACTCGCAGAAAAACATTATATAATACTGAGGAGACTCTGTCACATATTTCAAATTAATAAGTTATTTTTATAGACTTGCAAATCGGTTCCAATGCAGGAATCCGTGGTACTAACTTATTCCCATTTGCAAGTAACCAGAATCAGCCCGACCATTCTTTCGAGGTATACTCGAACCATGACGAATAATGATTATGATACTAGCCATGTTTTATCTAGCACTCATCGTCAGCTTCCTACTCATAACAGGACCGAGAGTGCCATTTACCTTAGTGTAACCCTGCTTGGCGTGGTACCTGTGCCCTGGATATCGTTCTGCATCAGCAAATGCAGCTGATGATGTAACCTCCACGTGTAGAAGTACGATTGTATACCCGTACTAAGTCGATAGAGTGCGACTCCGAGTAGATATCAAATAATTGCTGAGCGAGGAGCATTATAAACCTCCCTGGATGGTGAAAGAAGAGACGATTAGGATCAGGACATTTATCCATCCCCAGATGAATGGAATCCATGTGGGCATCTGGAAGCATCCGGAAATGTAGACAGCGCCAAGTCTAAAGGAGAGTATAAGAGTTAATCGCAAAGATTCAATAATAGGACGGCGAGAATATGCATACAGTAGCCCAGCGACACTTCCAGTAAATAGAGCTTCAGCCCCCGCAACCAAGGCGTACACAAGCGGGACAGCTATCAAGTACTTCCATACCGATCGTGGTTTTCCAATCTGCATATACAAGGCGATTCCTGTAGCGCCTACATGGAACATGGCGTAGAGGATCAAGGTCCAGAGGAGCGTGTACCGCCATGAGTCCCATAGTGTATATAGGGCGCAGTAGGAGTCTTGAGGAGGCCAACAGAGGGATGGGAACTTGGGGCTGCGGTAGCCTTCGGGGGGGTAATTATGGCAATCGGATCTACAGGCTGCGGTTAGTGCTATGACTCACATAACTTGGTAGCTACATTTTCAATGATAACTTACGGTGTCGTGGCCATCTGGCCTTCGCATTGTTAACCCAAGGGTTTATCAGTGACGGTCGAGAAGGCAGTTGTGTTCTGGATGTAGCGGCAATTGATAGAGATGATACGTCGAGGTTGTGGAGCTGGGAGCTTGAGCTACCAAACAGGGGGGCACATGGCGGGTTAGCTCCCGCGCCAGGCTGCTACAGGGGTCAAGCTAGCGGTCCCAATTGACGTCGTGCCTCGGTAAAACTTCGACCACTAGGTACCGACTTTGCCTTACCTCTGAGACCGGGCAGCAACAAACATCCCGCTACAATTCCAACACCGCTGAATCATCAAGGTTCGACCCAGACAGCTCAACTTCGACAAGTGATGAGGTGAAGTCGTAGGATCTCGGTGTCTAGAGCACTGGTCCTCGCAGATCGAGAAGCGAAAATGCCGGCCGACCGATTACTAGCGACGGTCCTTCGGGCTTATCAAGACACGCCCAATCCAATCGCGACCGACAAGATCCTCGCGACGACAACCGCGCTCCTCACAAGTCTCAATAATCCTCTCAACCTCTCCCTTCTCACTTCGCACTTCCTGACCGCGCGTTCGATATGGCAGGCCCCAGATGGCCTACGCACTTGCTTACGTGTCATGAGCATATACAACACCGCCGCGATCCACGTACGGAAAAATGAGCTAGACAATGCGAACAGCCCAAGAGGAATGCCGTTAGTAGGAAGCGGTGTTGGCAGTGAGGACTGGGCACGCGCAGTCGCGAAGGGAGCGGATGATAGATCGAGCAGATGGCAACATGTGTTGGTTCTAACAGGTATTCTTATGGGCATGGAAGGAGACAGTCGAAGATCGTTATCCCGGAGTTTGCGTTCGACTCTTGAACAAGCCGTTGCAACGGCCGCAAACTTAGCCTTAGAGGACCAGGCCCGAACAGGGCCGTTGGGACGGGGTGCTGTCGTCCTTGCGCTGACATATGCGTTCCCTCTCATGTCCGAGTCGGTCAAGCAGCTGCTCCATGCTAACGTCCTCCTACCGGCAATCGTCGAGGCGATGCTCGGAGACGAAGGTTTTCAACGCGGCACCTTCATTTCATATATAATAAGGGATATTACGCCGGGAAAAATCATGAGATGGCAGACTGATTCGCCTTCCGTTGCCCGAATATCAAGACTCGAGAGTCGACCCTTAGCACAAAATATGGGGCCCGTGGCTCGGCTTGCAGCATTCGCTGTTCAGCATGCCACCGACCCGAATATCGTCCTTCAAGCTCATGAAGAACTTCTCAAGTTTACGGCAGGGKTATTGGAAACATGGTCTCACTGTCCCCTCTCCGCTATCGACCAATCGGTCGAGGCTGTAGCTATAGCGCCCGATTCTCTTGAAGGGCCATATCCAATGTTATGGCATCTATTGAAAAAGATCATGTTCACCGTGGTCGCAACGCTCCAGCCTATGGTCGGAAGGTCATTATTAGACCCCTTCATGAGGAACGACATGGTAGCTCCGACTATGGCTGCGAAGACGTTACACACCTTACGCAACTTATCTTTTATATCCATGCGACAAGGGGCTGGTGCGTTCCAAGTATATGAGTTTACCTACCTCACCACCCTAGACATCATCACGCGCTACCCGGATGCTTGCGTATCCTATCTCCAAGAAACGCAACCACCGACTCCCCAGAACGGAAATATAGTACCATCGCCATCAATCCAAGCTCTGACGCTCTTCCACCTAAACACAGCGGAGCACCTCCCGCTTTCACTGCCTACGCCCGCAGCTGAGAACCTAATTATCACGCCCGCAACAGCGTACCTCTCTCCCACCACCTCCTGGCTCTCCAGTCCAGCCAACAACCCCCCCTCATCCCTAACGCTGCAGCTCTTCGAAGCCGCACACGCCTGCGTGCTCTCCGTGCTCTCCTGCCCGCAGCACAGCCCCCTCGCCGCCCAGCTAATCCCCTTCTACATCGACGTGCTTCTCTCCTCCTTCCCCTCCCGCATCTCCCCGCGCCAGTTCCGCCTCGCCTTCCGCACCGTCATGCAGATCACCAGCCCGCCCTACCCCATCTCCGCCACCCACCCCGAGCTCTCCGAGACCCTCCTCGAGATGCTGCGGTTCCGCGCCCTCGACGCTTCGACCGATGCTCTGCTGAAACTGAACGAGAAGCCCAGTTCCACGTCGAAGGAAGACGTGCCAGTGCCAGTTGTGTCAGAGCAGACGGCCCTTGTACTGGCGCTCATCGACGCCCTGCCGTACCTCCCGCTGCACGCTCTCGAGGAGTGGCTGACGCGCGCAGCCGAGACCATGAACACGATCGTGGAGCCGGACATGCGCGAGGTTGTGCGTCGCCGCTTCTGGGATATCTTGGTCAGCGGAGAGATGGATGTCGAGCGTGGCGCCGTGGGCGTTGCGTGGTGGGGCACAAACGGCGGACGGGAGATGGTCCTCATGGGTCAGCCTCGTGGCAGTGCAAATGGCGATTTCATGATGAGCGGTGCGCTGGTGGCGGAGCAAGCCAGGGAAAGTAGTAGATTATAGGGATTGGGATTTCCTATGTTGATGTTGGAGTCGGGATGATCTGGACATTTCTAATACCCTGAACCGATTTGCAAGAAAGTCCAGTACATTCAGGATACGCAGACCATGTTAATAATGCAAATTTAATGAAAGATTGATCTGAATCTCATATATAATGCATTTCATCGCTATGTAATACAGCCTGATTAAAGCAGAGAGGGGAATGGCTTTTCCGCTCAAGCATTGGGACAGTCTATACTAAAGAGCCATTGTATGAACGCCGAGCTATGTCATGACCAATCCCTTCCTTTCCTCATAATTTACAACACGATCAAACTCCATAAACAATCCTCGTGAGTGCCTAGCATCCCCCGTGTTCATAAAATCCTCCAAGGACGCCGAGTGTGATGCCGTTATTCAATAGGGTGATAGCCTCATTCCATGCGGTAGCTCCCAGAAAGAGGAAGATAGTTAGACACAAACTCTCCAAGTTCTCCTCCCATTCCCCTTCCGGTCCAAACCCGCTGATTTGATAAGAGCTTTCCAGTTAATAATAATTAATGCGCATGTGCCGTAAAAGCATTACTAACTCCCAGTAACGTCATACCTAAGAACGCGAATAGAATGCTCAAGTTCTGGTTGTGATTCAAACTCAAGCTCTCGACGAACAACGTTAAGGCGACGCTGGCCATGATTCCAGCCGTGATGGCGAAGAGACACCCGTACGCCACTGCGTCAGGTGTTATGTTCGTGTGTTGGGCTAGCTTAAACCACAGCACCGCAATGCCGGCTCCCATCGGTTGGCTCAAACCACCTAGCATAGAAGACCATAGCATAGCTTGTAGCCTGCTATTCAAAGCCATGTACAACGGTAACGCAAGCGCAAATCCTTCGGATATATTGTGGACAAAGAGCGCCAGAAACACGTTGAAACCCAGCGATGGGTTAGCATGATTCGTGGCGTAGGTGATAAAGCCTTCGGGAAACTTGTGTAGTGCAATGGCAATAGACGTCTGAAGTCCGATGGATAGGAATGCGTTCTCGGCAACGTGGTGGTGATGTTGAGCCTCGAGATCCTCTGACGTCTCGGAGTGGCATTCGTCCTCATGTTCATATTGGACGTCCCGCGAGTGAGCACGGCTCGTCCGATACGTGGGACTCACTGGAGATGAATGGTCATGATCGTGGTCGTCATCCTCATCTACTGTGTCAATGCACGTCTCAGGATGCCCCGCGGTAGTCGTACGGAGTAGAGTAGTTGGTGCTCGAGACAATATCCCGGAACGGTTGGTGATGTGTTTGAAGCATTCTTGACCGCAAGGATCTGTGTAACCGTAGCACGGGCCCGCCTCGTCACAATTCGGTTTGGTGTCTTTCACGAAAGACATGACCCGCTTCTGCAACATCGATGGTCGTCTATCTGACGTCGCCGCCCGGCTGCGAGGGCCACGTAAAGTGGGATGAGGAGCTGTAGTGGTGGGACTAAGAGTCTCCGCTCTCCTGAGTGGTCGTGCCCGACGAGTCTCATTCGAAGCGTCTGGAGGAAGTAGCGGCGTAACTTCACTGGCATGTCCGTTCTCGCCCATATCAGGTTTCGGGAGGCGGAAATGAGTATGGATGGAATGATGTCTACCGATGTTATGAGCGTGAGATTGTCTCCGGCCGAAGCCGTTCTCGTGGCTGTGGCTATGGCTATCTAAAGCATGATCGTCATGGCTGTGATCGCAGTCGACGACATGTGATGGTAGAAATTGGTGAAATAACCTCGAAAGTATTTGGAYCCCCACAAATCCACCAACAAAACAAGCCATTAAGATGAAGCCTGCCGTCTGGTCGGGGTAACCACCCTTCTTGAGATAGTCTCTCGATTCGGGTAACATGCTATATAGTGACATAAACAGCTAGGGGACAATACATTAGAAGCTCGTTACCTTAAAGAACCGGGGGTATTCAAGCTCGAACTTACCATGACGCCGAAGCTCAAGCTTAATGAGCAAGCTAGAAACGTATTGCTGTCTTGTATTCGAAAGGTCTTTTTACCGGGGATAAGCCGCACGAACACATCGACGCAAATGATAGCAGACCCTATCACACATGCTATAGTAGTCAAATCGGTCAGAATACCAGATGAGTGTGGCATAGCCCATGTGGTTGGGGTCACTCACCTACGCCGCTCACCAGGCACATGATCCATCCCCTCGTATCATTGTCGAGCTCAGCGGCCTCCATGGTGGGCCCGATTGACTCGAATCTTGCAGCACGTCGTCACCTTGTGCCTACAGTGGCTCGTCCTCCCTCGAAAGCCCAGATAAATGGGTTAGGTGAACATGAGAATCGGGTGTGGAATGCGTTCAATGCCTTGGAAATGTTGCTTGGTAACTTGCACGTGAGATGATGCTTTCGGCAGTTTCTTAACTTCCGTTTCAGGGTGGCGAGGTACGAAACTGCAACAAAGATGACAAGGCGAGGCGTCGGAAAAATAATATGGAGATAGAGGATAATACAAGAAGGAAGGGAACGACGACAACAATAGGTTTGTGATGAGAATGTAGACGGAAGGTTCTATTTAGCTAGGACGTCGATCACTAAGGTGGCTTCCTACTTGGCTATGTAACTCTGCGGGTAGGGACAGAGGCTGTTTTATGCAGTGTTTCTGATTGGCCGGCTGACCTATGATGCTAGAGCCAAGCTTTGCCAAGCCGTCGCTGACGGGAACCTTGATGGCCAATCTTGGTGCGGTACTTAGTAATAAGGCGGTTTAGTTCCACTTAAAGACACACAAAAGCAACGGAAACCACCAAGGCCAACAAGGTAGTAACTCTCTTTTAGGGGTAGGTACCAATCAGAGATGAGACGTTGAGGCTGAGAGTTGAGAACCGCTCTGAACTTATTGAGAGCGTTAAACTTTTATTGACTCTACCTGTCTTTTGTTGTGCTATGAACAAAACTTATTTCGGGATCCCTGTTCGTTGTCGAAAGTACTCGGCCGTACGCAGACCTCACAATCATACATTGTCATGTTGACAACATGCATCTTTATGATCCCCACAGTCATGTTAGGAATTGATCTCAGGGTCCTTTGACTAATCGGTGGTTCCCGCTGTGGACTCTGGAGACAACTGCCATGAATGTTACCAGGTCTTTGCATCATGAGTAGGATCGGTGTTTTTAGCGCCTTTACATCCGATCATCAGATAAAGAACGTACTCTTTTTACTCACTCTGAATTGACCCTCCTTGTCTACATGTAATTAACAACATTATCTATTGTCTTACTACCAAGTACGTGCGTAAGCCATTTCCGATTCCAGTTTTTGCGTAGCTTACGCGGTCAGATGGTTGGTCATGTTAGCAAGTAGGCTAATTTAATTCACCGGCTTTTTTCTAGAGTACCTTGTTGGTGTTATTAACTTTACTTTTCACCTCGCCAGATGACCGAAAGCGACACCCAACATTGCGGTCTAACAGTGGCCATTGGTTAATTTAAACTCGGGTTGAGGCTGCAAAGGGACGGATATCGTGGGCTACCAGAGAACCTTGATGGCCTTGCGTGTGACATGCACTATGTTTCAAGCGGTGTACGTTGCCCACCCGACCTTCCGGTCTACGGCGCTCTATGTTAATACGGCCTCGCACCAAACAAGTCTGTACTACTCTCCAGCATATTAAATTCGTGGACCAAGGTGGCACTTGCGAACTATTCTGTTCATGCACCCAAGGCTTTTCCGACCTCGACCACCTTGCCTTGGTTATATGCAAATCTTATCGTTATTACAGTTGGACTCGAGTTCTAACATCATGTATTGATTCCCTAGAGATGCATTTTAACTACATCCAGGTGGCTGTTATTTCGATCTTGATTATCGAATACCTACTCCTGTTAAGTAAGACATGGGAGTTAGTAGGACAGGTAAGTAAAATACCTAGGTTACCTGAAGAATATCATCTTGTCCTTGAGTCTGCCCATAAGGCACCTCTCGCCGGATACTTACATGTATTTTACCCTTGGTTATGAAGCAGTAATTTTAGAGATTTGTCTTCGAACGGGTAGGGGCCTCCTTTCTCAAGAAATCCTTATAACAACAAGCAGGGAAGTCATTTTTATAACTGTATCGATGCCATAAATTTGTTCGCCTAGGTAGATGGTGACCTTTTTAGTTTATGTTGGAGAGTTGATTCGACGCGCGCCCTGGCTTAATACGGGGTACATAGGTACCTATGTAAAGGTAATCTTTATGAGACGTTACCTCTGCGTGCCTCACAGGTACCATTTTAAGTGTAGCCAAAGATTAAGCTATTATGTAGTTACAAGACATGTTCAGATTCGTAGCTAGTTCTTGGGCCGCCATCATAACAGCAAATAGTCTTAGGTGTTACGTGGACATGTAGGCATGTAAACGAGCATGTGCTTTTACCAGTCCCATTGATCTTCCTTACCTCACGTATGACAAGAGTTGATTACATAAGCATCCCATACAAATATGAATTCGGGTCTAGAACTGTCTCGTACTAAAATCCCCCCACGAACAACATTACCTTAGGTATGCGCTGTTAGAACACCACCGCCAAAGCATTGGAGCAGTGTATTCTCCAACTAATATCAACTTCGCCGTCGCCGTCTACATCAATGCACATGTGCCAGCATCCTGAGGAATAAGCGCGGCCGGGTTTTAGAGACTCGGATTTATGCGAGATCCCGGAAAGTCCTAGAGTTTGCGTGTGCAGTCACTAGTCAGCAGCCACTTCGCCGATCTTGATAGATATAGCAGTTTCAGGAGGCCTGCGGATATCAGATTCGCTTTCTTTGCCTGGTTCTGCTTCAGACGCGGAGCAAAACCAGTCCGATGCAAATATGAGCCTCTAGGTGACGTACCAGGATAGTTGTCTACTGATTGAAAACTGGCGGAGCTGCTTGGTTGTTGACATGAGTCCCATTCTTCTAGATTGCATCATCGACACATTATCTTTACGGTTGGAGCATCTAGTTCTACTCAAAAGTCCCTTCGATATGTTGAGCACGTATGGACTTCTGAGGTGAAGCTGGGGGTTGCCTTAGATATCGTCTAACGCGTGGGGGTGCGGTACTGCATGTGTGGACTCTCGCTATCGGGATCGTCTTTCTAGTCAGTGAGAAATTGCGACGTTGTACGCTATCCTGACATGGCAGTGATGCGTTATAGGGCTATAGTCATTCATTTACAGCCAACAGCATGATATTCGAAGCCTCCAACGGAGAAAACTGGCGAAATCATCCATTAGACTCAAAGTTATCGCCGTAATTCTCACGAATTAACAGCGGCCTTATGCTACAACTAGTCGGTTTCGGTTTCGTACTTCAGCCACCGTCTTCTAGGACTTTTTCAGCTTGCAACCATTTGATGATATTACTTAGATGCCAAGCACGTTTATCGTCCCAAATTTAGACGGTGTGCCGCGCTCGCGTGGCACAGCAGATTATTTACCCCGTTAGGCCATGCCAAGTCATAGTCAGAATCAATGCCCAGCACCCAGCCGCCTACGCAAATGCCGGACGTGATACCTGGGGTGGATAAGGCCTGCAGGGGCTGACATATATATGTAAATAGCTGAGGTAAACTCTGAAAATCGAGTATGTCTTTAAGATATCTTGGCTGCTTATATATCTCCAATCGAGTTCTCGCTTGGCAACTTGGCGACACGGTCTCTCAGCCCTACGGATTACTCTCTAACCTTCGCCAAGTATCTTCTCTTTAGGCCTATAAACTCGAATCAAGATGGAAGCGACTGAGTCGCCTGAGGTGCCGACACAATGTGAGAACGTCGGCGAGGCCATGCCCGACATTGCGGGCTATGGTGTAAGTTCATTCACGTTCACGTCAGATCCGAATTAAGTCAATTCTAATACCTTTCTGCGCGTCTAGATCTTAATAGGCCTCAGTGTCCAGGCTTTCATCTCGTTGGCCCTGGCTTTCTGGGTGTTTTTCTTAACAAAACTTGGTCGGCTTGATATTCAACACCCAGAGGGTACCCCTGGGCATGCAAGCGAAAAGAAACGACTCGGATTCGTATCCGACATTCTAATGATTGGAAATGACCTGCAGATGATTACCGGTGCGTCTATCAGATTTATTTCTCCTCTATTACACCCGTGTCCCCATGGAATATCTTGGCTGATAATAAGTGTGTAGGAGTTGCACTCATCATCACAGCAGTTACGAACGGAAAGGAAATCGATTTATATCACTTGCATCTAGTTTATGACACTGTCAGCTTCGTCGGGTAAGGTCTTTAACGTATAATACTCATGCGAGCCCTGATTGTACTTGTCTACTAACTTCAACCTGAATGTATAGGATTTCGAACGCAGCGGCACTAATTTGTTGGACGTTCATGAACGCCAAGACGCCGAAAAAGAAGCGTCATCAAATAGCACCATCTCACTGGACTGGTCGATTCCGTGTCTCCTACATGTTCGCGCTCCTATTCCTGGCGCTGACAATCTTCCTCGAAATCCGTCTTGATGGGTGGTCCCTTACCTCAGAGGAGCCTGGTTACTGCTATGTGACGACGGGAATCTCAACCCCGGGAGCAAGTCACCCAATTACCGACAAGGCCTACGTAGCAGTCACCGCAGTGTGGCTGCTGTTAGTGATGTTTGGAGCCTTATTCTGCCCGGCGAAGTTTGGTAAACCGCTATTGATCCTTAGCTTCCTCCAATTCCCGGTACACTTGTACATGATGATTAGGTTACGAAGCGAGAACCAGGGCTCTCTCGAAAACAAAGAAAACGAAAACGAGTGGGACTTTGGACAGACAACAGCCATCATCTTACTTAGTATTGCCGTCGCTCAACTCATCCATCAAGGCGTACAGTATTTGAAGTTCGAGCGTGGTATAAAGAAGTATGGACCGGAGTATGCGTTGATTCAGGATGCGGACTACCTTGACGCCGGAACGCCTTCGCTGGTTGAGCAGGGGATTAGGGGTATCCAAGAGGCGGCAAAGCTGAGCAATACTCGCATTAATAGAAGCCAAGTCGAACAGGAAGAAGAAAGCCATGAGTTGATGAGGACCCCCGAACGCAGGGCGTGAACCCGCCCCTCTGGGATGATTTCATGAAGATCAAGGAAGGCTTGACGGGCGCTTAGAGCGAAGACGCTCATTTTACCCCCCAAATATTATAATTTTCGAAACAAGCCCGGAGTGGGCCGAAGGGGAGGTGAATAAATGCATCTTTGGGCGGCCATCGATAAAATTTACCAGATATTACCCTTCAGGTAACAGCAACGTCGTGTAAAGTCGATTTCGGGTACTCAGATAGACGAATCTAAAAATGAACCGGATAACCTATCCCAAGACTCTCTTTCCCCTCTAGTTCATTTTATTATTCTCATAGTATTCAGGAAGGGTCGTAATTTGTTTAAGGTTACAATATAGGTATACGAGTCGTGTCGCTCGTATTCTTAAGAGGATCATTTGGCATGGTAACACGCGGGGGGATATTGTGTAGGTAGCTGAGTCTGTTGACGTCATAGTTCGAGCCGAGAGTCGAAGCGCTTATGACCGAAGCGAACACAGGCATTTCATATGGGAATCTTGAGATGATAAGCGTATCTGTGTAATTTCCATGTATTTTGCCATGTGATAGGGGAGTCTCCATCCTTGGTCTTAAGGCTGAGAGTGGGTAGATTTAAATCTATGTATTAAAGTTTGACCAGTGCCACGAGGACGGGTTGACTAAAATAACCCATTGGCCCGTGCACCACTGTACCTTACAGGAAAGCAACCCCCAAGCCCATCCAGCCCCATCCTAAGCCTATCCTAGTCTATCGATAGGGGCCTATCTTACCTAACAGCGCAACGTAGAGGCTGAAATTTCCCAAATTTCCATGTTCTTTTTGAGACATCTGCTGCACGCCTCACCACCACGAGGGCGTCCGCAACGCACCCCTCGTGAGCCGCATATTGCTCATACATCTGCGCCTGACTTCCTCACTGCCCTTTTCCCTCTTGTCTCCCCTCTCATTCCCCGTCTCGTATAAAACCCGTCAAGCGCCAGCAGCTCCCAAAGGGAGCCCCCCCTCGCCCACCATGTCAAAAACCACGTTAGCAATCATAGCAGCGGCAAGCGCAGGAGCCGGCGCTGCCATAACAGCAACCATGTACTCGTTACGATCGCAATCAGAACGCAAACTCGAAACAATATCTACAACTACGACGACCGTCTCAACCTCCCCTTCGGCAACATCCGCACCGATACCTATCCCAGCAAAGCAAATCTTCACCAACGCAAACCAGCAAGCAGCACAAACCGGGCTCTCGACCTCGGCGCCCGCGGCCCTAGGCCTCGCCCCTGTCGATCCCTCCGGCCTCTTCGAATATGGCTTCCCGGGCCCCGTAGCCGACATCGCAACGCGGCAAGCGCTGATCTCGTCCTTCGACAGACGATTGCGGAACCCGCATTGGGTAGTGGAGCACATCACACCAGCATCCCTTGCAATCCGCGACGGCGACCGCAAGCACAGCGTGTTCCTGGAGGACGACAAGGTGCCGGAGAAGTTCCGGGCGAAGCTCAAGGACTACTTCCGGTCGGGGTACGACCGGGGCCACCAGGTGCCGGCGGCGGACGCGAAGTGGAGCCAGACGGCGATGGACGAGACCTTCTTCCTGACCAACATGTGCCCGCAGGTCGGCGAGGGCTTCAACCGCGACTACTGGGCGCACTTCGAGGACTTCTGCCGCGGCCTGACGAGGCGGTATCCCAGCGTGCGCATCGTCACCGGCCCGCTGTATCTGCCCAAGCGCGACCCCACGGATAACAAGTGGTACGTGCGGTACGAGGTCATCGGCAACCCGCCCAACGTGGCCGTGCCGACGCACTTCTACAAGGTGATCTTCGCGGAGGACGGCGCCGTCGGCGGCAACGTCGCTATTGGCGCTTTCGTGCTGCCGAATGCGCCGATCCCCAACGAGAAGCCCCTGACCGACTTCGAGGTACCGATCGAGGCCGTCGAGCGTGCGAGCGGTCTGGAGTTCGCGACGAAGCTGCCGCCGCAGCGCCGCAAGAGGCTCTGTGCTGACACGACGTGCGCGCTCGTCATCAGGGAGTACGCCGACAGGCAAAAGGCGTTTGCGAAGCCATCTGGTCCTGTTTCTAGCGCTGTCGCGAAGCGCTAGAACGCAGTAATCTTCATGTCACGTCACGATCCATGATGTATCAATCGGTATTGCAGCTGCGGATACGGTTGATTAAAAAAACGAGACCAATGATGTACGCATAGAAGATTAGGGAAGACTAGATAAGCTTAATATGTAACTCTATTGGGACACGGTTTATCCACGGCTTTTTTGCATTGCATTACGTTTGCCTTCTCCGCGGGATACGGCGCATCTTGTGGCGTTCAAGTCCGATTTCGACTGGCTGATTTATCTACATCACACTTACATCATACCTACACCTACCTTGTAGAATCATGTATACTATTTCTTATTACTGCTATTATTGGCATACGGTGGACATCGCGAATTGGGGAGTATCATAGCATAGTATCTAGTCTAGATTGCATACTTACGTACATAGCTGCATTCTCGTCTACTCGACCAGCAGTATTCTCCTCAAACAGCATGAAGACTGAATAATCACGTAATGATAGTAGAAGGCATCATCGACGAACACTTAGACGTTGGGCATATTATATGGCGGGATTAGTGTGATTTTATCCACTAGCTACAGCTACATAATCCCTAATAACGCCTTCAACGCCTGGGTATCTGCCCTTTTGGCCAGAAAGTATCGTCCGTGCTCATCATACACGCTCTGCTTCTGAACTATGCAACGAAAGTGCTAGTGTACATTGCTAGATTGGGTAAACCCCTTTGAATCGAGGTAGGTAAAATAGCCCTCGATTTTAATTCTGGGCCCCAGAGTAGAATTTATGAACAGCTTCGACCCAGGCTGGATTGTAACCATTCTCTTCTAGCTTTCTGCGTTTCCCGTAGCCCTTGCCTCCCACCCACACTGACTGAGTAGGAGATGTATGCACCGAGTGGCCATGGAATTGATTTCCGCGAGGACGAACATTTCTTCTTCCACTAACCGGGAAATTCTCTATCCCACCCAGACCAGGAATTTCTGGGATCCCGGCGCCATCCAAGCCAGCGGTCCGACTAGACCTAGATGGAGAATCCGGGTGCGGATGGGGCGGAAGAGAATTTTGGCCCGAAGGGTCCTAACGCACTCGAGTATAATTCCCCTTCTTCTGCTCCATCCGCAAACTCTCCTCTTGACTAGGGAGGGGGGCTCTTCTGCGACCGCCATTGCTATCGCTAGCCTGCATGTCAACGCCTCCTTGGGCGAAGGCTGGTGGAGGTGGAAAGCCGGGGGGGACAGCGAAGTTGGGAGGGGGGATGAGACCTGGTGGAAGCATATTGGGAGGAGGTGGAGGGGGTAGTCCAGCTTTTTGCATCATCTCTGCTATCTTAGCAAAGTGAGCAGGATTACTGGGATCCAAACCACCAGGCAGCGGCGGAGGTGGAGCGCCAGCCGCGCCAGGAATCGGGAAAGGTAAAGGTGGTGCTGTAACTGGCGCAGCAGCGGCACTAACTCCAGGAATTTGGGGAGGTGGCGGAGGTACTCCATTAGCCGGTAAGGAGAGACCCGGAAGGCCTGGGAATGTAGGTGCTGGCTGCTTAAGCGGCATTTTCTGATCCACCAAACCTTCCATTTCATCTTCAAGTTCCTGCTCTTCCTCTTCTTGCCGTTGTCGACGGCCACCACGCCGATCCCAAGTTCCTTGAGCTTCGGCAGCTACTTCACCAATATGGTACTTATCTTGGAAGATATCCGTCTCGCCAGGTCGACCACGGGACCAAAATCTTGTGATTCGATCGTTCGAGCCCGAGGCTAAGATATGGCCAAGGGGATGCCAGTCAAGAGACCATATTGCATAATCATGAGCGAAGGGGATCTTGTGTGTTGGGTATATGGATTGCGCGGGAGCCGTCAACGGATCTGGACTCTCGTAAACAGCCGTGCTGATGGCCTGGCCAGCCGGGGTGTTCGGTTCATCTAGTAGATAGTGGAATAGAGATCCTTCGTTGCCTCCCGTACTTAGTAGATTCGAATGGATTGGATGCCAGGCAAGTGTTGAAATATCCTTCTCATGCCCTCTAAGAAGGCAAATATCTCGCATCATCCGTATATCAAATATCCTTGCTGTCTGGTCTCGCGCCGACGTTGCAAGGCACCAGCCCATGACACGCTCGAACGAAGTTTTAGTAATAGTATTCTTGTGACCGTGAAGCGTCGTTAAGCATCGCTGGGTTCTGGGATCCCATAGTTTGACCAAATGATCCTTTGATCCCGAAACTATCAACCCTTTCGTAGGATGCCAGTCGCAACTCTTTGCGTCCCAACCATGGCCCTGCAAGGTTGATTCAGCAACACCTCCGGCGAAATCGAAAATCTTGAGGGAAGAATCATCGGATGCAGTGACGAATTTAGAGTCGTTAGGGCTGAAGGCAAGATCTCGAATAGGGTCAGTATGACCTTGAATCACTTGGACGTTGTTGAAATTGGGCTGCCAGTATTTGATTATGCCGTCATGATCAGCCGATATTAGCCAGTCATCACTGTGGGAATAAGCTAATGCCCGGATAGCAACATCATGAGCCTGCATGATCGTCTCGAAGTTGAATCCAGTACCGTTCCATAGCGTAAACTCGCCACTGCTGGATGCGGTTAATAATCGACGCCCTTCTGGGGTCCATCGTACAACGTTGACTGGATGCTTGATCTTGTTTAAAGATGAGTGAAGGTGCTTTGTGGGAACAGAATCTGCAGGATTTGTGACTCTTGCTAACGGTGGTAACATCTAGTTATCGATGAGTATACTTGATTTAAATCTCATAAGGGTGAACATACATCGACGATGTAGCTAGCACTAGGGCGTTCAGCCTCGCCCTTAAAGGCACCTTTGAATCGCGGTTGGCGATTGCGCATCCAATGCGCAAGTGTAGAGCCATAGTCGGTGACAGGACCTGTAATTAAATATCAACACATAAGAACATGCATATAAGAATGAGCAGGGTCATATGAAGCGGTAGATGACTAAATTGAATCTTCCAGAAGCTTAATTACAGCGAGAGAGTATATGCGCTCTCGGTGAAAAGAACCTCAGAGATCATAGGGAATAGCGCAATCTATTGAATTACTTACGCCTGCCCCTGGCTCTGACAAAGCCGCCTCCGTCGTGTCCACCCGACGCGCCATGATCCCCGCGTGGATCGTAAGCCATGATGGACTATAACCGCATCAGTGTGCGGAATGAGATATCGCAAATGAGTTGACCGGCTGAGATGATGCGGATGGGGGGAAACGGTTTGTTTGTTGAGTTGTAGATGATTGGGTGAGCTCGGAATGAGGAAGGCTGCGACGCGAACAATAAACGGACGTTCCGCAAGTATTTTTGACAAGGGCAGCTTGCAGCCACAATGGAAGGTTGCGGCTGAAGCTGAAGCTCAAGCCACATGCCACAGTCTCCACTTAGCAGGTACCCTGAAGCCACTCCTGGTGGGGCAATTACGATGGATCCATGGATGGATGGCGCTTCTCGGGTCTCGCGAACATGGAAGGCGCTTTCGCCCAGCCAGACCCATCTAATGTCGTTCGACCGACAAACGAAAATTGTCGTGGCCAAGCGTCTCTTCACATGTTAATTGACGTTACATCAATGTTGCTGCTCCTTGTTCCTGACTCCCGGCCAAATTTTTTTTTTCTGTTGTGTTCCATTTGCCATCCAATCTACAGAATTCTCACGAGGTTATCGTACTTGAAGTGTTGTACAAAGATAACAATTCGATACTACCTAGAGATATCCAATGCTGCATCATGTCCCCGTGAACCTCACCACCAAAACCTGTATGATAATCGATTATGTACCTAATGCAAAGACGTGTAGTCTCGGCATCATCATTGGAAGTCTAGAGGTATCTAGCAGCTGCGTCCTTTGCCCCACTTCGATAGCTCTTCCAATGCGACAGAGGGGAGGCAGCTCCCTAAGTTCCTAGGTTCCCATGTCCCCACCGGCCTCGATCGCCAGGGTCTCTGATGCAATAATGGCGATACCTATTGACTTGTCGCTGCATTTTATTCTGCGAAGACCAAAATAGGCTTAAGGTTAGGCCAGGGAGAGCCGTGGTTTGCCTGTATTAACGGCACAACGTTGTGTCTAATCAAACCCTACATCTTCCTACTTATTACTGGCATCTGCAACATTCCAATTGATCCAATCGCCAACATCCAATCCATCACACCGATTGCTCGCCGCCGCATAGGAAAGATAGAGGATGTCTTTCATCCCCCTCTGTGATATCTAGGATACAACGTACGTGACTGTGCGATCTCTTCCTATTTAAGGTACATCTATCTTTGTACACATCMCCCCTCCTCTCGTATCAAGCCGAGTTCGCAATTCAATGCCTCAGCAGAATTATATGTCTTAGTTGTGCCCTCATTTGGTGGCCGAGGGATTGCACTTGTGCTATGGTGGCGCTGAGTACTCAATACTATAGCAGAGTACTGAACTTTGTGAAACACTCGCTAATAGTTGTATAGTCGTTGCCTTACTATATAAACCCCTCCCGCCCGTCTTTTAACCTCCCCTTGAGGGATTCCATTTGCGTCTTGACGACCAGACCCCATTGCTAGCACCGAGGCGACTATTCGACTCTGCAGTGTGCACAATGGACTCGGCCACTGCTACGGGCTTGGAGACGTCCAATGGGACTGCTTCTCTTCGACGAGTCGATGCTGCGAACGGACCTAGCACTACAGTGACAGTCTCGAATGGACACACGGGAAAGGATAAGACATTTGCTATTAAAAAGTATAGACATGTTACCGCGGTTCATTCTGAGTCAAGGCCTTCTACTTTGAGCCATGACGCGAGGGCCCCTCCTAGTTTCCTTGGGTTTCGAAATCTAATGGTTATTGTGCTAGGTACGCTTCCGCAATCGCTTTGTCGCAAATCTTAAATGTACTGACACATTCCAGTGGTGGGAAATTTGCGATTGGTAATAGAGAACATGCAAAAGGTTGGTTCAATTCACCCAAAGATCGCTGGCTGGTGAAACATGCACTTACACTGCAGTTAGTACGGGAATTTGATATGTATAACGTGCCACGACTTTCGGCGGCAGGACATCATCCTTGGTTTCCTTCTTTACATCCTAGTTCCTTGCCATCTATTTATCGCCTACTCATTTGAATGGTATGCTGCTAAGCAAGCTCGAATCTCGCGAGCCCAATCTAGTAGCAAAGGAGGATCTACGAGTCCGACAGAAGACCAGCAAGCCAAATTTGAATCAAAATGGAGGAGTATCCGGAGAGCCCATCTCATCAATGCAACTCTAGCTCTGGCCATCCATAGCTGGGTCGTCTATTTCCATATTCACCACCCGTTAATTGGTACGATAACGGAGCTTCATGTTATCATTGTCTACATGAAGGTTGTTTCGTACGCTCTCACAAACAGAGATTTACGCCACGCATATCTCCATCCGATCAAGGGCGAATTGGCTCTCCTACCGGAGCTATATGCCCAGTGTCCGTATCCCCAGAACATTACTATGGGTAACCTGACCTACTTCTGGTGGGCACCGACATTGGTCTATCAGCCTGTGTACCCTCGATCAGGCAACACCAGATGGATATTCGTCTTGAAGAGACTCGGCGAAGTTGTTTGCCTGAGCGTTTTCATATGGTTCTGCAGCGCCCAGTACGCTGCTCCAGTCCTATGGAACTCTCTAGACAAGATAGACCACCTCGATCTCGTATCGATTGTCGAGCGGCTACTGAAGCTGTCTACAATCTCGCTCATTATCTGGTTGGCCGGATTCTTCGCTTTATTTCAGTCAGCACTCAATGCTTTGGCTGAGATCATGCGATTCGGTGACCGCTCCTTCTATGACGACTGGTGGAATTCGGCCGGACTTGGTGACTACTGGCGGTTATGGAACAAACCCGTCTATCAATTCATGAAGAGACACGTCTTTTCGCCCCTGATAGGTAGAGGTTGGAGTATGACGTCTGCTAGCATTGCCGTATTTTTCGTCTCGGCAGTGCTTCATGAACTGCTTGTTGGAATACCGACGAAGAACATTATAGGTATGTTTGCCTCTTTTACTTGAACCTACTTCCAGGAATGATGTAGACTTACTCGATATCAGGTGTTGCTTTCATGGGTATGATGGTTCAGATACCCCTAATTTGGATCACACGGGTATTCGAGAAGATGAAAGGCCCTAACGGTAGGCTCATTGGAAATTGCATCTTCTGGGTTTCCTTTACGGTGTTGGGTCAGCCCTTCGCCGCCTTGATCTACTTCTACGCTTGGCAGGCGAAGTACGGCTCCGTTGCCAAAAGAATGGCTGTTTTGAATCCACAACATATGTCGCATTAGATATCGCTCGAGTCAATGAGCTACGAATTACACGGACCGGTAATAAAGAAAAGGAAAGGTACCTCTTGCGTTTATAAGTTTTCTTTTTGAAAATACATGGGTGTAGACGGGTAATCTAGAGGCAATTGTAACATGATCGCCCTTTAATAGCACTCTACCCCTCTATGTAGTATATATGCGCTCTAGTTCCAGCAACCCAATCCCCAATGCTGGGACACAAGCAGAGTCAAAAGTAGATTAGAAACGCACACATATTGCTTTCATCATTCGCTTCATTTCGCTTCATGGTATATATACAGGCAGTGTTACACTTAGTTTCGCCCCCTATTCTTTTTGATTCCCTCTTTCCCCCTATTTTGTTTCATTTCACAAAGCTAGTGACCTTCTCCTCCCCCGACTACTAGTAAACCCAATGCCTATACTAGCAAGGAGTAGGGCACCGTTGAATATAGCCATCATGTAGAATGGAGCCCCGTGAGACGTCACGTCGAATAGATMCCCGCCTAGCTTGGTCAGTAGCAGAATAGCGGCGCCGCCACACCACGAGTACACGCCGGCTATGGAGCCCTTGAGCTGTACGCGAGACGTAGGCTCTCTCTTAACCCCACCATAACTACCAGCCTCTTGCCCCAGTAGAGCATCCGTTTCAGATCCTCTAGAATTTGCACTCCCGTCTGCGCCGTTAGTGCCGTTCCCCTCCTCGTCAGTAGAGGTGATAGGCTCGTCAGTGCTTAGAACTCCGCGGCCCAGAGACCCGAGACTGCAGACGATAGCACCTATCTGGCTTATACCAATCAATATCGCAACGAGAAAGACGGCAGGGCTTCCACCTCGGCCGTCTACATCTTTGTACTCAGGACTTTGAAGTCGCGGGAACGCAAGGTATCCAACGACGCCGAGGAGGGCAGCGATCACGAGGGGTATGTTAACCCCACTGCTTTTTCTACTAGCATATCCGAATAGGGGCGCGCACAGCAGGGCAGCTAATTGCGCGACGCCTGTCAAAATGGAGGCTAGAACGTACGCCGCGCGACATTCCTTTTTCAGCTCGGGAGAGGGATCGTTAGGCGAGCCCCGGCAGAACCCGTTTTCAATGAAGAAGGCGTTTACGTAGAGCGGGACGAAGAGCGAGATGGCAACAGTACTCGCTCGCGCTACGAAGCCTCCCAAATACCCTAATGCGATGTGCGGATCAGTTGCGCCGAGGCGGAGGGATGAGATGAGCAGTCGGTGGTACGGAAGTGGGCCATTGTGAGCCCTTATCGTGGGTGTAGATGAAGAGGAAGCTTCTGCAGAATGATTACTGGAACCCGGTGCGTTTTGTTGCTTACGGAAGCCGAGAAGCATGCGCCAACCCTTTTCCTCCTCGCCCTTCAGGCCGCGCAGACCAAAGAATACAAAGAGAGCGACGAAGAGCGAAACGGCGCCTACGACATAGAAGCTGTCGGTAATGGCTTCCGCGGGAGTAACACCCTCTTTCTTTGAGAATTGCGCCGGCAGCGGTAAGAAGAGCACCAACGCAACCAAGGCACCGCAACCTGTGAACAGACCCACGTATCCGGCTAGAGCTGAGGGCCTGCGCGCTTTCACCTCAGCGCTACTGTACCCATAGGAAGAGTCCAGCGAACCGCCACTACCCCTTCGATCGCGCGATATATTTCGCGTGAATCGCTCCGGAGTAATAGTGGCATCGCTCTCGAGGCTCATGGCCACACTATTCCTAGCGTTGTGGCCAGACTTGCGACTCGAACTCCCACTCCCACTCCCACTCCCACTCCCACTCCCACTCCCACTCCCACTCCCACTCCCACTCCCACTCCCACTCCCGCTTCCGCTCCCACTACCAACGCTCAGAGCATCCCTACCATCCGCACCTTCCACCGCCGCCGCCTCATCCTCACCCTCATCATCCCGCACCTCCCCAGCATCATCCGTAAGCACCGGCAAAATAGCCGTAACCATAGTCGCCGCCGCCGTAGCACCCAGCGCGAACGCGATCCTCGCCACAACCAAACTAGGGTACACATCACGGGCCTGGACGAAGGCGACCAAACTAATCGCGATAATCGCATACCCCAAGACAGCGACCCAGCGCACGCCCAAGCGATCGCTAATCAGGCCCCACGCGGGACACGCGACGAGCGCGACGACCTCATCGACGAAGCCGAGGGTGCCGACGATGTCGCCGACGCCGGTCTTGACGCCCAGCAGGTCCGTGATGACGAAGGAGACGGCCGAGTTGAGGAACACGAGGAACGAGATGCTGAACAGCGCGATGCCCAGCAGGTACGTCGCGGCCTGGACCGGCGTCGCCGTCGGGCTGAAGGGCAGCAGCCGCGAGAGGAAGCGCGAGCGCGCCATGATGTCTGTCTGTCTGTCGGTCGGTCGGCAATTGGGATGTTGGTGGCGCACCAGGGATGTGGAGGGGTCGGGGTCAGTTCTGTAGGGTCTGCAATTCGTGACGCGCGCTCTCAGAGCAAGGGGAGGGGGAGCGCGCGGAAAGGCCGGACTGCGAGTTGAATTGTTCGTTTGATCGGTATACTATATTATACTAAAACGAGTGAGGTTACATTTTACATCAACATGTGAGAACAGTTAGAAAAGGCGCTGGAGCATTCCAGCTACGAAGTTAGTTGAGGTCGGCAGCTCGGGACGATAAGATGCGGTCGCCTTAAAGTGGTAACATGGCTATTTTAGTCCCGGAAGCCGGACCTTCTTGAAACCTGGCTCGGTTACCGGCCGCAGGGATGGGGATGGGGATGGGTCGACGCTTAATTGACCATGATATCATAAGCATCACACATTAAGATTGGGTACTGTGGAAATTTAGGGCGCGAATTATCCAAGATATTGGTTACATACAATAGAAGTTATGGATGCCAGGCGTACCGTACATGAGGTGGATAACAACTCTGGATACAAAAGATATGTGGAAGGCGATGCAGTTACGGCGGGGTAGCTGTATAAGTCAAGTGCTAGTATGGTCTATGTATACTCGGGATAAAACAGAGTCGAAGTATGCCTAATACAAATGGGTTCATGCCTGTCATTGAAATGTCTAAACCATTACTGTAGTTCTCTTTTGCGAGCAGGTTCCTTGCTCGATCCTATGCAATCGTCCTTAGTTGCCACTCTCCAAGGCAGATGGACCACCACGCGAGATGACTTTCAGTGTACCCTAAACGCCTGCAATGAAGATTCTATCCCCAATTCCTAGTCTTTACAAGATGCCGTTTGTGATGCCCGATGATTTTGCAAACACGGCGCAAATATACAACACAAGTAGGGTTGTGGCCAATTCAAGCGGGAGAAACACAAACGCGCTGGCTATCGCCATCAAAGACCAGCGGAATCGAACAATCGTCTGGTCTAGAGCCGCATTGCGGGTAGACCCGTGAGAGAACTCATCCCAAGGTGGTTGCTCATCCACGGAGCAAGCCCGATCACAATCTGAATCGTCGTCGAACTCTTCCTCGTCAGACTTGGATTGTCAACCGAAATGGAATCCACCTGAGTACCCTCCCGCTCGTGCGCGGCCTCCGTAACCGCCACCACCGAAGCTTTGGGAGCCACCGAAGGGTCCACCACCGTTCATCATGCTGAATAGGATTTCAGGGTCGATACCGGACATTCCACCACCCATACCACCGCCGAACAAGTCCGAAGGGTCCATCAGGTCCTCACCACTGTCATAGCGAGCGCGCTTCCTGTGGTTTATTAGTATATGTAGTATACGCTATCATATATATAATGGTACATACTGAGGATCACTCAAGGTCTCGTAAGCTTCGCCAATATCCTTGAATCGTTCAGCGGCTTCCTCGTCGTTGGGGTTCTTGTCAGGGTGGTGTATAATGGCCAGCTTGCGATAAGCCTTCTTGATAGCGTTTTCATCAGCATCCTTGCCAACGCCGAGAATCTTGTAATAGTCCTTGCGCTGGCTCTTCTTAAGTTCCAGTTCCGCTCGGCGTATCTCTTTGGCGATAGTCCGGTCTTCGGGGTCCAGCTCCTGGATAGACTTCCATTCCCGGACAGCCTCCTCCCATCTCTCGGCCTGGCCCAAGGCATTTGCCTTCGTCTTTCGGGCTTTCGTGTAGCTAGGATCAAGACTAATCGCCTTTTCACAGTCGGCGATAGCTTCATTGAATTGCTTAAGCTTAAGTCGGCACAATGCTCGGTTTTGATAGAGCTTAGAGTTCGTTCCTCTATTGGAGGGGTCCACTTCTAAGGCAGCCGAGTACTTGTCGAATGCGGCTTGCCATCTTCCAGCTTTGTAATCCGCGTTACCTTCTTCCTTCATTCTATCCAATTTCTGGACAGTCCGAAGCCATTTAACTGCGTCCTTAAACTCAGGATCGCAGGTTATTGCCTTCCGGAAATGTTGGAGGGCCTTGTCGTTCTCTCCTTGGGCATATAGTGCACGTCCCCGCAACACCAATGCCTCTGGATCCTGACTATTCTGTCTTAGAAGCGACATAGCTACATTCTGCGCTTCTCCGAAGGAATTGGCGCCTCCCATCTTGAGGTAAGCATAACCTCGCATCAATTGCCATTTTCTAGGCTTGCTCGCGCCAGGACCGAGTAACTTCTCAGCCTGGTCCAATGCATGTAAGACCATGGAGCCACTTGTACCACGGTCAAGCGCATCCTGAGCGGCTCTAACGTGATGCAGCATCTCCTTGGCAGCGGCCATATCCTTGACAGAAGGGGCAGGATGAATACGCCCAAAAGTCGTTATTGCTTCCTCAGGGCGTCCCAAGCTGGTGTAAATTCGAGCTAAACGCAGTAAATATTTGGGGTTGTGGGGATCCAAGTCCACGGCCCTTTGGCAGTCCTCCAAAGCCGAGTCGTATTGGCCATCAGACATAAAAGCTGCGGCACGGTTGCTAAGATAAGTAGGTTCATCAGGCATGAGTTGAATAGCTAGCAGTCATATCAGTTTAGAAATCCTTGGCGAATATGTCTTAATAAAAAAAATAGCATACCACTTGTGTATTCAGCAATAGCCCTTGCATAGTCTTTCTGCTTGAAGAACCTATTTCCATCAGCCTTGTGGGCCTCGGCTGCTTCAGCATCGGTAGGCACGGGACTAGAAGGGTTCGACCTATGAGGCGGAGGAGCCGGTCCCTCTGCCTCTTCATTTGCACCATTTTTCACGCCGTTTGTAGGTGGCGTATTGACGGGAACAGTAAAAGAGGCCTGTGGCTGAGCGGGAGGCGGGGAGGACGGAGGTGCGGACGGAGTATCCTTGTCGACGTCCATCTTGTCGATAGAGCTCCTATTGTTCATATTATATTGAGCGGATAGTCGCTTAATCTCGTCTGGGTGTAAATTGAGCGGATGGGTGTTTGGATCAATTTTACTGCGCCGCGATGAAGACGAACTCTGGTCAGTCGAATGTCTCGCAAAAGAGCGAGAGGTTCGCGCCTTAGGCTGCTCCCGCTGAGCAGGAGATGCGGGGCGAGTTGAGGCCTTCTTGGTGGGAGATCTGGAAGAGCTAGACGAAGGCTTGACAGGCGAAGTCGGTTCCGATCGAGGTACCTGGGGCTGTATTTTCTCTGGGGGGTGGGGGGCGTGGTGAGATTCGCTGCTGTCGCCTGCGGTCTGCTTCTTGGGGGATTTTTTGGAGTTGAATAGTCCCTTCATTTGGAATGGAAGTTTTCGGATTTAGTCCAGTGCGGTACGTAGACGGTTCCCACACCTCTATTATTACCTAAGATAGGCAATAACAGACCCTTCCGCCTCAAACGGCCTTCGACAGCCTTCTGCTCGATGCTGGATCCCGGTCGGCCCTAGTGCGAAAAAAAATTGTTAGTTGAGTTGCCCAAAGACGAGATATTTAGGCTTTGTCCAATATTGCGCGAATCCAACCCAATGGATAGCAATTAATGTTCAACGTGCAGAATAGTGCTAGAACTTTTTGCGGTGGTATATTCCATGGCTATCCGATCGGTGAAATCGGGGGTCAAATGCTGCCTAGGGGCGGAATCACTTACACCGTGATGCTGACGTATAAGACAGACCGCTATGCCTGTCTTGCCTTAGGATACCCAACAACCTTACTCGAAGTCGTAGGCGGTAAGAGATGGAGTCCTGTCGATTATCCTCCACTTCTGGTTATTTTTCCTCAATGGAACTGGAGGAGGAAGACCTGAGCCCAGAAGACAGCGCAGGTCGGCGACGAATATGTAGAGTGGCCCTAGATAAGGTATCGAGGTGCCACTAGGGAAGGCCGTTGCAGTGAAGCGCGGCGGGAGCAAAAGAAAATTGAAGGTATGCGAGGGATGGGCGGGCTAAAGGTTTTTTAGTTGGGAATTGTGAAAGATGACAACAAGAAGATACGATTTATCAGCCCGTCGAGAGACTTTGCATTTACGGGACAACAGCACAGCACCGCGCACAGCCAACATGCACTAAAGCAGATATAGTGATGAGCTGCTTTGGTTTTGTGAGAATAATCGTCAGGCTGGGATTTGAAATTTTGTGAAATTTGGAGAAACCCCCAGAAAAACGGAAGTCCCGAATACTTGGTCACACGGCGGGTCGACGCACTGACCAGATGTCAAAGGTACCTTACCTCGCCGGACGCTGGTGTACCTGTTGTACCAGCCAGCACCAGCCAGCACCAGCCAGCACCAGCCAGCACCAGCCAGCACCAGCCGGTCCGCTAAAGCAAACCGACGACACTAACAATAGCCATCCGTTCCAACCTCCCCACTATCGCGTACCACCTGCTGCCTCTGCCTTCTACATACATACATACATACATACTATGTTAGGAACTATCACCACCACTATAATATCCCCAGTGGCCATTCACGTTGATTGAACTAAGTAAGGGCATGTTCGGTTCACCAATAGCCACAGCCAGAACCTGGTTTTGTTTACTATTCTTCAGCGTCTACAACCCCAGGTGCGGCGCTCTGAATGGCCATATATCTCCGCTACGCTTGTTCACGTAGCATTCTACCAGGCCAATCCCCTCATCACGCTCACAATTCGAGAGGCTGAAGGCGTATTGTTCTCCCAGCGCTCACTGCGGCAACAGACTGACACTTCATAGCACCCAATCCGTAAAAATCTCTTTTCTCCTCTGCCCGCCGGCTCCCTCCCCTCTTGATATGAGTCTCATCAAACCTCAAATTGATATCATCATTAGCGGCTCGGTTAATACTGTGCGCGGAGTCCTCCATCCTGGTAAGCCGAGATGAAAAGATGGACAGGGGTCGCAAGGATCGTTCCGAGAAGCGGCACAAGTCCCTGCAAACCAAACMCCTTCTTGGGCAAACCCACTCTCTCCAGCCAATGGACCCCCTTTTTCTTCCACCGATTCTCGAACCTTCCATGGGGGAAAGTACATGTCTGATGTAAGAGCCTGAGTATCAGGGCGCTTGGACCAGCGGGAAGATGCTGTCATGGCTGGAGCCTTGATTGCCAAGCTGCCAAATTGTGACTGTAACCGAGTCTATCCCTATTGTTCCCGCTGTGGGTTTGTTTCAACCTGAGCTCTTTGACGCTAATAAAGACCAGATTATGGTTATCAAGCACATGGCACCGTTGTGTGACTTGTCATGTTATTCAATCATGTTGTCAAGGACCCCGAGGACCCCTTATTTTGTGGCGAGCTTAAATATCCACATGTCCTGTGTGGTGGCACAAAGTAAACGGTTTACTGCGATAGGAAAAGGCCAATCAAAATGCATATCTTGATCGCAAGGCTGGTCCCGGGGTTTGATAACTTTTTTCGTACTACAACAAAACCATATCAGGTAGGTTTTGGCGGTCTTGGCTCCTAAATAGTATGTAGTCTCGCATATAATGATTCAACTCTTTCTTCGGGTCGAGCCTTTCATGTATAGGTATGCATAGAATACCATGGCTCTACCGCCTCGTCAAATCCTATGAATGTTACACAGCCATTTCGGTCACTTCAAAAGACTCGGAATCATCGAGGCTATCCAAAAATTCCCATAGGACTCATACTGCAGGGTTTGATAATGGTCACACAATAAATCTCATATCAATCCCCTGAAGACCATGGCAATCAAGATTCAGCATCAAAACTCCCATTCTCAACAGACAACAGTTCAGTACGCAATGCTTACTAAAATAGGGAATTCAATCATATTAAGATTGCTTAAGACTCGCAGAATAATCCTATACCGGCATATGTATGTTGCGAGACCCGCAACATACAGGGCTTCGCAATGAAGACTACACGTGTTAATAATAACCCTCGTTGCCATGTTTGCCCATCCCCAACTCCTTAGCACTAGTGTGTACTTGTTGGTGAAGCCTCGACTAATACCCTATCCGTCAAAATGCTCTAGATATATAATACAATGGCCCCGTCGTCGTTTTAGAMCCTCATCCTTCGGAGGCCTCATTAGAACTAGGTTCTGACGAGCCATTTCCGCCTACGATAGAATTCACGAACTCCTGGTACTTGAAAACTTCACCGCGCTTGGTTAGACCGCCAGCCATGTGCTTGCTGAAGGCTCGTCTCCCGCAGAACCCGCTCATGATCTTGTCCACCTCGAACGCTGTCAATGCCCTCTCGCCCGGTTCAGGGGCAGTGTGTAGGAGCGCGTCCCGCAGCTCGTTGAGGTCGACTTGACCGCTATCGTCATCGTCGAAGGCGGAGAAAGCCGATAGGAGCTCCGCACTCGGTGACATGGCAGCTAGCGTCGTGGCTATTGAGTTAAGGAATACCGCCAGTGTTGTCGTTGGTGGGCCCGCCGGGGGGAAGAATTGTGATACATCGGATGGGCCAGACGGCAATCCTATAGGGTGATCTGCGTCAGCATTGATGTTCATTGTCTATAAGTTCGAGTCACATGGCGTACCAAGCTGGTTGAGCATGTCCACGACGTCCTCCCTGTTTACGACTCCGTCACTGTCTCTATCCAGGATCTGGAACCCATCTCTCAACACTCGGAGCTGCGCCGGTTGCAATTGAGATAGTGCGTTCCCCTGAACTGCGGATTGCAAAGGTGGCTGGGTCCGTATGTGGACAGGGGAGGCGAGAGACTGGGCAGGAGGCATGTCGTGTACACGGGGCGTGCTGTCCGAGCTAGTAGGCGACTTTACTGTAACCAATCTGGAAGGGGTGTGCGCGTTGCCGATTTTCGATGGCGAAGGTGTCGGTGTCGTATATCTAGGTGCTGATGGCGACGCAGGGGATTCCGGTCTACGGAAAGGAGAGCTTCGAGGAGAGCCGTAACCTAGAGGCGATGGTTTGTATCCCGCTGGCATGGCCTAGAAGGACAAGAATTTGGTTTCAGCCAGTCATCTACATATCAAAAGGAGACGATCGATGCAGGGTCCGCTGTCAAGTGGATTCATTACTCACCATTGTACCGACTAAATTCCCAGGACCGTGTCACGGGTTATCGATAATAAGTAAACAAAAGTGGAAAGTGCCTTCAGGAAAGGAGGTCTACTCGTAAGAGTCGGCAGGGTAAGATCACTCCTTTAGCTGATTCCAATGTTGCTATCTAGAGTATCCCAACTGAATTGATGTTCGCGCTGGCGTGTTATCGTGTTGGATTCCAAGTTTGTGTAGAGGTGATGCTCAATATCGAAAATTCCCCTGTATCTATCATTCTACATTATTGGTGCGCGGTGCTGTTGCGGAGCAACCATTCACCCCACTTACCGAGTTTGGCATACAACGTCATTCAACCAATCAAGCCAAGATCACTGAAGATTCTCACGTGCGTCTTGTAACAGACCAGGCAAATGAGCTCTTTGTTTTTCAATCCAGAGGACCAGGTATTAAGAGAATTGCTTTTATGAGGGGCGAACGACCCTGCATAATTGTTTACCCAATCTTGATTCTGAGTGGTCAGTTAAAAACCGTGTCACCAACATAGTGTCTGTGTTCTTGCTTTTGCATTTCGAGAAAGACGGATGGATCATGCTGAATGTCGGCCATACATGCAGTTTTCAAAGCAAATTAAATGTTCAGCTCGAATACGATCAAAAGTGGTGGGCTTAGTAATTCTTAGCTTCTATCCAGATTTAATTCTAATAGGCCGTACAATCCAACATGTCCCCAATGGAAAACACCGGTGTCACTCATAAAGTTTGTGGTTTTGTTTCAAACTGTGCAGGTATGTACTGAAAGGCCTCCCAGACAAGTATTACTACACATGCCTCCTCATGTAGTCGGCCCCAATAATAACTAAGACAGACAAATGTTACTATCGCCGTATTACAACGCAGCCGTGTATTTTTAATGAAGGCATTTTGATAAGCTGACTTGCAGTTCGACTTACATTATGTTATGTTATCGTACTTACTATTTCCAACTCTTAGAAGAGGGCTCTAGAAATGGAAATGAGGAAATAGATTTAATGCATAGATTACCCTTGCGTTCGGCTAGTCCGTAGATAAGGTTGTGACCACATCCAATGTGGCTTGCGCTTGAGCCATGTGGTGAACAAGGAAGCGACGTAAACGAACCATTTCAATGTCGTACAGACACACGGGAAGAATAGMCCCGCCTCCCCGCCCTCCTTGTGGCCCATCGGAATCGGGCTGCAATGGATTTTGAATTGGTGGCATAACCGGTCGCATTCGGTGGGGTGGGGGACAGAACTAAAGGGAGTTTAAAGCGCCGAACGGCGCTAAAAGGAAGACCAAAAGGGGAGGAGACTCTGGACTAGGCCCCCTAACGCCCCCAACGCCCCTAGCCTGGAAGTAGCCCTTAGCCCTCTAGGTAGCCCTTCTAGCTTCTATGTAGCCTAGCTCGTCATTGGTTTATACGATAGCAACAGGGATCCTGAATCCCAGAGTCAAGGGTCTGATTTGATACGAAACTCTCTTTCGCTCTCGTCTCGTACCTTTTTTGCTACTCCTTCTGCCCCCTGCTCAGGGTGAAATACCACCTTTTGAGTTCAAACAACACCGAAGAGATGGCTGTGTAGCAGATCATGTCTCGGCCATTGATCTTTCTGACTCCAACTTCCCACTTCCGCTGCCGTTCGCATCATTCGCCTTCTGGTCTGATTTCTGACTCTAGTCTGTGCGACAGTCTATCGCGATATCGCGATATCGAAGTATCCAGGACGGCCCCTGAATTGCGAATGGCACAGCGCCGCTGATCGAACTCCCCGCAACGGGTCCACGAGTCGCAGTCGGCTTCAAACCAACGCATCGGGCGCTTAATTACCGGCGCAAGACGAAGACATACGTATTTCAGTGACACATTTCTTCTACGCTATCGGCCTAAGGAGCTCCGGTCGTGGGGATCTACGCTCGATCAACGCTGCGGCGGACCCGTCAACCGCGACGATCATACCTGATGAGAACTCTCGACTACTAATGGCATCGACTCAAATGGCGTTCCCCTATCTTTCGCGAACAAATACCAATCAATCCTTATCCAATGGCAACACCGGGAACCACCGCGCATCTCTGTCGTCTTTTCTGTCTTCGCGCTCAGCCTCGCAGATGTCTCATGCTTCGCGACCCCCGCGATCCCCTCAGCCCCCTATGATCAACAACGATCGCACGTCGGATCCCAGTTCGAAATCAAAGACTTCGTCGCTGGCGAGCCAGACTGCCGCATCTTCTTCACAGCACTCCTCTCTCGAACCGCCGAAACGACCTAATCCCAACGGCCAATCCCCGAGGAAATTGCGCTCGCAGTACCCTCGGGAGTCCGCCGAGAACCATGTCGAGTATATATTAGTCGCCTCCTTCGACATTGACCGCGGCCCTGTCATGGAACATCAATATCCCGTCGCAATAACCGGGGATGAGCACATGTTGGCCGAACTTATGTTACCAGATCAAGTCCACTCGCGTAATCAGGATTGGACAATATTTTTCTTGCACAAAGACACAAGCCAAGAAGAAGACGACGAGGAGCGAAAGGAAAAAGAAGAAAGGCGGAGGCGAAGGAAGCGGCGAAGGGACAAGGCTGCCGGAATCATCAATGAAGATGATACAGCTGATGCGGAGGGCGAGGATGAAGACGATGACGAGGATGATGAATGGGACGACGAATCAACCGACTCAGAACCCGAGGGAGGAGAAGGGCCCCCTCTAATATACGTCCTAAACTTGGTTTACACTAGACACGACAAATCAGTCAAGAGAGGCGCTGTAGTCAAAGCCATGGCTATATGTACACGGCACCCCTTTCTGCATATCTACAAGGTTAGTCCTAGTACCACCTCATCTCCTCGATCTGTGTTTCTAACCATTGTAGCCTCTCTTGTTACTTGCGCTCGAAGAATATTACAAGTCTCCCGTCCCGGAGACGTTAGCACTACTCTATGATGCTGTCAACAGCATGGACCTATCTCTTATGCCAAAGCTCAGTCTCCTCGAGAGGTATCTTTTGCAATCCAGCAACAACCAGGACCTCTTCGTCGAGAAGTTTGAACGAATGATACAGGCACGGATAACTGAGGATAAAGGCGATGGAGTTGGTGAACCATTCGACGCAAGCAGAAGCCCTCCCAAGCAGGTACAAGGTATATCTCGAGCAGGGACGAAAGCTCACCTCGAAGGCCAATCCGCATACTCGGTACCACGAGACACACACGAATTTGAGAGCAAAGTCATGTACAAGGGCATACCAATCCCTGTGAAGGTTCCAACCGCAGCCATGCCCGAAACAGTTGGCGATTACTCTCTTATCAAACTCATCCAGACCTTTTCCGAGCCACACGCCAAATCAGTGCAGCAATTTTCTATACATACTCATCTAACTACGAACGGCCCATCAACCCACCCAATAATAGTGCTCATTAATGCACTCCTAACTCAGAAGAGAGTGATCTTCCTGGGACATACCATGCCATCAGGCGAGGTTGCAGAGGCTGTGTTAGCAGCATGTGCGCTTGCCTCTGGTGGCGTACTCAGAGGCTTCACCAGACATGCATTCCCATACACGGATCTTACCAAGGTTGACGATCTATTGAAAGTTCCTGGTTTTATTGCCGGCGTTACCAATCCAACCTTCGAGTTACACCCAGAATGGTGGGATCTCCTATGTGACCTCCAGACTGGGCGAATGAAGATCAGTGAGAAGATCGAACCCGCACCAATCACGGAAGGACTCATATACTTTCAACAACAGAACCCGTCTTTTGCGAACATTTTGAGTGGCTCATCGAATGCAAACACGGATCTTACTGGGGACGTAGTATTCATGAACGACATACTCAAAAGCATCACGGCGAGACGGGGCGAGCGCGTCATCCGAGCTAAATGGCGAGATTGGATCGTCAGGTTTACACGAATAGCTGCCGCCTTTGAGGAAACTGTTTACGGGGCTAGCGCTTTGTACATCGGAGGCGACGAGTATGAAACCGTCGCGGGCGGACACGGATACGTATGGGCAGACGAGGCCGCTAAGCAAAAAGAGCTTGCGGGTAACGTGTGCAGAATCGAGGGCTGGAGAAATACCCGAAGCTATTATAGCTACATCCAGGTAAGAAACGACACCAATCAAAATCTCACCAGCTCCGGACTAACAAGCGACTATAGGACCTCGCTAAATTATATACAATCCGACCCCTGAAGGGACTCGACTTACATCACATGCACGACCGTCTCCGATCACAACGCTTAAGCCCGGCAGAAAGCCGAGAAATCTACTTGACGATTTCCAAGTACGTCCACTCGTACGACGAGATCTGCCTACTGCTATCGGTAGCACCAGAATCCCATGCGGGACTCTTCTATCTAGCTCTGGGGCTGTTCCACAAGGACCGGGACGTCAGAATCAAGACGTCGGAGCTCATCGAGCGCATTAGCGAGCACGAAGCCGGCCAGCACTGGTGGAAGGGGATGAGCCGGTTCGAGAAGTTAGCATTCCACCGCATAAGGCGCGAGGCGGAGGCCGAGACAAAGAGCAAGCTGGAGAAGGAGGGCTTCAGCCCCGACGTGGAGAAGAGGATTAGCTAGAAGATGAAGCATGAAAGCGAATAAGAGCGGGAAGGTCCAAACCTAGCGAAATGCGGACGGCGGGAAGTTGTGCTGTTTTATTTGTTTCTCTGAAGATATCCGCGACTTCGAATGTTGATATATACCACGTATGTAATCTGAACAAAGAACTACGATTGAATGTTCTCGACGCATAAGTCTTGTACGCGAGTTTCTTTGGAAGTTCTCGTTGCTCTCATAAGTGATACACTATGCCTATGTTCAGGTGCTGGCTGGTATTATCTTCATCGTGGTTCCTTTCATAGAATCCTTGCTCCTTCGAGTTGTACCTCAACCAACTAGCGGATATCAATTCTAGCATGCTCGTATCAAATTCAACCCGCAATTTTAGCTTTTAAAGCTGTCAGTGGACGAATAGCTACTCCCCCTTGCCGGTTTTCTAGGCAAACAAGTACTTGGCGGCATGTTCAACGTGGTCGCCGGCGAACGTCGACATGAAGAAATACGAGTGATCATAGTCCTATCCACAAATCAGAACCATCATCACACAATGCACTTTACCCGAAACCCTCCCCAGGAAAGGGAGTAGTAAGTAAGGGAGCACTCACTGGCTGGTACCTCAACTCCAAGCCCGTCACACCCGCCTCCTTAACAGCCTTCTCGAAGTTCTCAGGGAGTAGCTGGCCGGCCTTGTAGAAGTTATCGCCGGTGCCCACATCGACGAGCGCCTTCAAGTCGCCGCCCTTCCACGTCTTGACCAGCTCCGTGGCGTCGTGCTTCTTCCACTCGTGCTGGTTGGCCTCCCCGAGGTACCCGGAAAACGCCTTCTGCCCCCACGGACACTGCGTCGGGTTCGCGATCGGCGCGAACGCGCTCACCGACCGGTACTTGCCGGGGTTCTTGAGGTACAGCGTCAGCGCGCCGTGGCCGCCCATGCTGTGCCCCGTGATGCTGACGCGGTCCTTGTCCAGCTGCGAGCTATACGCGGCGAACAGCGCCTCGGGCAGCTCGCTACTGATGTACGTCTCCATGCGGTAGTGCTTGCTCCACGGCTCGGCCGTGGCGTCGACGTAGAACCCGGCGCCGGCGCCGAAGTCCCAGCTGTCGGTCTCGCCGGGCAGGTTGGCGCCGCGCGGCGAGGTGTCGGGCCAGACGAGGGCGATGCCCCTGCGCGCGGCGTGCGCCTGGAAGAAGCCCTTCTCGGTGCAGTTCTGCGGCGTGCAGGTCAGCCCCGACAGGTAGATGAGCACGGGGACCTTGGTGCCGGAGAGGGCGGCGGGCGGCAGGAACAGGTTCACGTCCATGGGGGTGCCGGTGCTGGTGGACTGGTGCTGCAGCTTGAGCAGCTTGCCGCCGAAGTTGGCGATTGTGGCTTTGGTCTCAAAGGCCATCTTTGCCGCTGGATTGTGTGTTACCCTGCGAACGAATACGTTCAATTAGATGAATGGAGACGGGCTATGTTCGTCTAGTTATGGGAGTTAGTGTGGATGGGAGTTGGAGATGAAGAGGGAGACAGGTATGGCTATAATCAATGGATTGAGCAAGTCTAACAATACGATTATGCTTCCGATATTGTACAGTGCCGCGAGATACTCTGCTAGTACACGTAGTAATGCTAGGATGTAAGGTAATAATAAGATGATCGATGATGCGAGAACTGCATCAACCGTCTTCCCGATGCCCCCCTCAAGCTCCTCCCGGCAGTTTCGACTCTCGAGAGCTGAACCCCGCCATCGCTTCGTAGTGGGCAGCGCTTTTCCTTTATCTAACCCCACCTCTCATGTGTCTAGAACGACGTCATTGGCGCCGTTTGCATGCCAGACAGACTCCGAAACGCCGACTTGACTCCGCCACCTATTGGCAGCTTCGCTAATAATCGGGAAGAAAATCAATTGGGTTCCCACCCTCGATCTCTCGAATTACTGGTTATATTATCGTATTAAGGCATTCGTTTCCTCTAAACCATCTTAGACTATCCCGACAGTTCTTCTCTTTTTTTTCCTTCTTTTTTTCTTGGTCAAATCAATTTGACGATTCTATGCCTTCGTCGTTTGATTCAATTGGCAGTCGAACGACTCGATGAGATGGTCCCACTGTATGGTTGACAGGTCCCATTTGACGGGGTTGTAGAAAGAGACGGCGCCGAACGTGCAGCCCGTGGGCGATGTGCAGATGTCATCACATTGGCCTCTATAATATGGAGCGTTTTGTTAGTTAATATGCACAGTAACAATGAGACAAAGAGGGCTGTGACGTCGCAACTTACACTCGAGGCCAGCAGAAGAATCCATCGCCATCAGGAGCAAAGGTCTTGGTCTGTCCAGAGAAACCATCGGGCATGTTGTGGCAGTCCTTGAGAGAGTAGACCTCATAGTGGCATGCACCCGTGGCGTTGGCACCGTTGCAGATCAGGATCTGGAGATTCGCACATCAGTAATCAGCTATATGCCAGGGTGTAGTACTGAGGAAGGGCGAGGACATACACCTCCGACTTCCCTCTTGGCCAACTCCGGCCTTCCGCGAGCAGAAACGCAGGTCGCTGCTGCGACGAGGCTGGTGATTGTTGCTAGGAGCTGCATAGTTGTGGGTAGGTAGGGTAGCTTGATTTTCGCAGCTATACGCGTTGGTTAGGGGCTATCGAACGAAGGTAAGGGAGAAAGAAGTCTTGGTAGCTAGCCCTGCGTTGTCAGGAACGAAGGATATAGAGCTGAGGAACAAAGAAGGTAGTGCCTAGTGGAGTCCCCCTTTATTCAAGAGTCGTTCGCGCCTGGCAGTGACGGATGCAAAGTGGCCTTGAAGGGTTATATAGAGAGGTATGCAATGTCGATCAACAATACAGCTCGCTTAGGGACACTTAGGTAGGAGAGGTGCAATCCTAGATGGTGCGAGGAATTGAGATAATATTTAGCGGTGATTGTACGACGAAGAATAAATTGCTTCAATCCTCTTTTTGTGTTTGCCAACTACAAACATCATATAGCTCTTTTATATGTAAATGCGATTACGTAGGTAGCAATAAAACAAGTACCTACCGCTGCAACATTCGTCACCATTGTACCTACATCATCAGACTAGATAGAATGCAATACATAGGCGGATACAAATCACATTAACTTTAGGTAACTACCTACTTTCTAGTCTAAGCGGATTTGTTTACATGCGCTCTGCTGATCCTCATGAGTCCTAACTTCATTACTTACACGGACAAAAGATACAACAATGCGATAATGCATGATACATCGTATAAAACATAAGCTACATGTAGGATCCAACGACGGTAAATTGGGCATCGTATATTACTACACATGCGTACATATCTAACAGTCGAATACAGCTTTCACTGAAAATTCGGCTTCGTATGTACATGTATCCAACCTTTGTTTTCTGATAAAAGGTACTTTTGGAACCCTGCATAGGTAAATTTACGAGATAGTCGAGTGCAGGGGATGCGGCTACAGCAGCTGACCTGCATCCTTCCAATAGTCAGACGACGTCATAGGTCCGTTCCGTTGGTAAGATGCTGCCACCTCGCGCTATATTGCGCCTGTTTAAGGAATATTGATTGGTCTCGGCTTGGCGGCCCCTGTGGATGGAGATCCCCTCGGTAGACTCGCATCGAACTGTCACACCGCATTGGATACCCTACGGATTTGGCCCCTTCAATACGAACTGATCACCGCTACTTCTAGCTGCCCAGGGCAGGCCGCTGTGCGCAGGCATGGATGCGCTGGCGAGAGTCGTTTGAAGAGTCGAAGCTAAACACTCGGGAAATACAGAATCACACATATTTCATCAATACAAGCGCGATAGCCTGTCCATGAATAGAATGTATTGCAATGACATTTCCATGTTATACTATGGGTAATTTTGACTGACGGGGATATCGAAAAACAACCATCTGTTTCCGCCGTCTGCTAGTCAAATCACCTGTCATACGCAATAATAACTCAGCCTGTCAATCTGCAGCTGACGGTAGAACCACCGGTAAACTCGGCGACGAGTGGAACTTCGCCGTTTCCGGTGATATCTTTCATTGTCGCCGCAGGTAATTGTCATGGGAGGCTCACCGTGTCCAGGTGAGGCTGACAGACATTACCGCAGGGGGACACGAGAACGTAGGGCATAACAACCTAGCTAAACGAGGATGCCATAATACGAGCTGAAGACAGTTGCTCCCACGATGAGGCTTACTCGGAGGAATTATGCTTAGAGGAAATGTGATATATTCCGAAAAGCAACCCACTAACTCCGCGCTCATGCACACACTCCTCTAAACCTTCTGACGGCCCCTTGTTGTCGCGTAGTCCTATAGGCCAATCCTGTCCATGTCGAATTAAGGATTGCTCGAGGCGATGCTAAGAATGGTCCGATATTCAGGATGCACACGACCAAGGGGGTAACACCTAGATCCATCTACTGGAGCAGCTCCTCGCATGACCAGTCCTCATAGCTACACGATAGTTAATATCAACAGCCACGCTATGTAGGATAATTGGAAAACGTACTAGCCATCAGGAAGGTAACGGCGAACAATCAGAGGAATCTTCTTCTCGCGTAGCTCCTTTATAGCTATCTGGAGAGGGTCCGATTCTCCTTCCAAGTCCACGAGGACAGGGGCATTCATGCTATGCGACATTCAGTCAGCATCTACCCAACCCAGCATTCTAATCTATGTAGTCCTACCTGATCTGCAGCGCCCTGGTACCTAAGACGCGAGCTCGCTCGTACTTGGTCATGTATGGAGTTGTGGTTCGCTCCTCATTGGGGACCTTTTTGTCTTTGTTTGACTTCGTGGTGGACTTGGTTCGGTTCGCAGCAGCGGAGGGATCGCCCGAAATAACGACATTCTCTTCCTCCTCTACACCTCTCCGATTGAAATCATCATCTCCGTCCGGCACTTCGGGGTCGAGCTCGTCGTCGAGGATTTCCTCGTCCTCATACATAGGCTCCTCCCTACAAAGAGCTAGATAAGCACCAGATAGATGGCTGGGATGCGCTGAACGCTAAACTCACCCTCCAACATCACCCTCATCACCAAAGTCGGACATCTTGGTCGACTAGAATGCTGTTGTTTGAAGTAGTCGAAATGAAAACGTGTGTCTGAGGATCGATGCGGTTGTGATGTTAGATGACAAACCATAGACGAGGCGGCGACTTGTAGAATGCGATGCAAAAAATTTAGAAAGTTGGAAGGCTGAAAGAATTCGGGGCCTGCAAGGATTGTTTATTGGCTGGCTGTTAGCCATGACGCTAGTAACGTGCTTTGACCAGTTAGCACGGTATATTTGACGCTAGTGAATGTACCCCTGTCGCCGAACTTATCGCAAAATTCTTATCGATATGCGATAAGCAGCTCGGCACAACATTTTCCTCAATTCGCTTTTCAGGGTCGCAAGTAATCTTGTCGGCGACCTCACAACAACAATCTACAATTCGTTTCCACAACATGCTCAATTTCAAATAATGACATCATGAAGAGGAAGGCGATTGAACAGGCTGGGGAGTACCCCAAAGGTCCCAAGCCTAGACAAGCCCGACTTGGAAATGCCAACGCCGTGCATGGTAAGGTAATTAATATTGATCTCGCGGTTCAGCAGCTAATTGCGCCGTTCTCTAGATGACTCCGACTATGATCCCAACGCCGACGACCTCCTTTCCGATGATGAGTTGCACTCTGGGGGCACGTCATATACTCTCCCTGCAAACGACACACCATTGACACCCCTTTCCCCGGCTCGCAAGTTTCCTTCCGACCTCAAGACCATCAAGTGTACATTCCCTGGCTGCGAGAAGACATTCAACCGCCCAGCCCGTCTTGCTGCGCACTTGCGATCTCACAACAATGAGCGACCTTACAAGTGCTCTTTCCCCGGTTGCGACAAGGACTACATTGAGGAGAAGCACCTCAAGCAGCACATCAAAGGTTCTCACACTAGTGAACGTGAGCATGTGTGCACGTATCCGAACTGCGGCAAGAGCTTTATGACTGCCACCCGTCTCCGACGCCACCAAGCTGTCCACGACGGACAAGAGAGATTCAAGTGTCGAGACTTCCCACCCTGTGCGCAATCATTCCGCAAGCATCAGACATTGCAACGCCATATCCTCTCTGAACACCTACATCTCCCCCCTTTTCCATGCGACTACAAAGATGGTGTGTCCGGAGATGTTTGTGGAGCAAGATTCGACAATGCTGGAGCTCTAAGACGTCATCAGGAGAAAGAGCATGGAGAGATCCGCTTCTGGTGTGATGAATGCAGCGCTCAACAGGATGGCGACAATGCCGGTCAGCAGAAGAGAGTCGGTTTTACTACGATGGCTTTGCTACAGGCGCACATGAAGCAAGCACATGTCAACTGTATGTTCTGCGGACTCCAATGTAACGGCAGATCGGATCTCGAGCAGCACATGGAATCGCAGCATTCGAACCCGAAAAGTCTCGAAGAGAGAAAGACCGTCGCTTGTACTTGGCCCGGTTGCACGAAGACATTCACCAAGAAGTCTAATCTGAATGTTCACATCCGAAGCTTCCACGAGGGCTTGCGCTTCGTCTGTGGGGATTTGGACCTCAGTAGCACGGAAGATCTGGCATCCTGGTCGCAATCCGATGGCTGTGGCGAGAGTTTTGTGACTAAAGCCAATTTGGAGAACCATGTCCGGTACGTCCATTTGGGTTACGAACGACCAGAGCAGACGCAGGCTGCTCCGAAGCCGAAGCAACCACCCTCTTCCAATCTCTTGGAAGAGCTTTTTGGCGCCGGGGGAAAGTCTCGAAAAACGCTTGCGTGTACAATTCCTGGCTGTACTGTCAAGTTCGCCCACAATGGCGAGCTCCAGGCCCATCTAAAAAACGAGCACATCATTGAACAGGCGCTGATTGAGGGTGTCGGACATGCTAGCAATCCGATGCTAACACAGCCACCCATGGCATTCGATGACATGATGCAGGGAATGGCGAACTGGGAGGAGGGAAACGTGAATGAGCAATTCTGGATTGGGGCAGCAGACCCCGGCATTGAGACTTCTGATACACAAGTGTTCGACCAAGAATGGGTTCAGGAGGAGGCTGAGATGAGACAACTCATCGACCCCTATCCCTTGGAACCTCTTCGAGGCCCAATTGATCCTGCCTTGGACGGATCTCAATTTCAGTAAAGTACGACGGTGTTTTTAGGAGTTAGGTCAAAGTTATGATACCCTTTGCTTTATGAATGAGAAATGGACTTGATTCTTGCGATCCCTGCGGTACGAGCAATAAACTCATTGCATGGTTTTGTTCCGATAGTGATATATGTGAAGCTGCTTGCCCATTGAACCTGTTTGGGCTACTTCCTGTTTGGTAACGTCTCTGTCGTTCCCCGTTGGCTGCCCGGCATATCTGATGATGCTCTTTCCCTTAATCATCACTTCTTCATAGTTGTTAACACCCGCAAGAATCGAAGTATATAACACATGGAAGATTCATATCTACCAGTTAGGTACCTGTAGGAGCTGTTCGTCCAATTTCAGTCTCTTAGACAGGCAGATGCCAAAAGGGGCTGATAATGGCTGAGGCCGATATGTTGACTGATGCTCAAAGGTCACCAGGAGGACTTACAGTTCGTCTTGAGCCATGATGACTTTACAGCTAAGGGGCCCCCAAGAGGCCTCGGTTATAGTAGATGATGGAGTTGGCAACTAGACGCTCTCTACCAGCACCAGCCCCAACTGTGAACAGAGTTCTAGACTTGGGTTCCACGAAATGTCTAGATACCTATATTAGGTACAAATCATGCCTCCCTATCCCTTTTCCTTCAAAGTGTTGCGCACCCCTGAGATGAGAATAACCCCCTCAACCACACCGCCCCGCTTATTATCTAAGGAATAAAGAGGGTATTTAGGAGAAGTATAGTTTCCGCCCATTTTATCAAGTCTCAGGCATTTCATCACTTGGATATTTGGAAACATCCTAACTACAACTACTCCTGACGAAACACCGTAGACAAGTAGCGTTTACGTGAACGGTAAATCCTGAAGGCATTCCAACCCAATACCCCCGAAGTAATCAACGAAAAACCGAGCAGCTCCAAATGCCCGGGGTTCAAGTTACCCAGGAATAACCCAAGGGGGTATCTAACATGCTCCCAAACGATGTGAAGGCCTTCTCCCTGATGCAGGTTGCGCATCTCTGCGTCTCTTCTCGAGGGTATAGCATCCTTATTATGCGCCATTTTCTCTTGGTTTTCTTTGTCGCAAAGGTCTTTTGCTTTTAAAACGCCGTTTAACGCAATTTTTCGCGTTGAATAAATCGAGATATGGTCATCCGGTATCTGTTCGTCGCCCAGAGTTTGAAGCTCCCGTAGTCTAGGAAGACTTTGTTCGACCCAACATTTTGCTTCTTCCTTCTCGCCATTAAGTGCGTACATGAATGCCAATACACTCCCTATGATGGGATAGCATATCAGGMAATCAGAACTATGTTTGAGTGCGCAAGTTAAAACMCCCGAGGGGGGCTGCCATCCTTCTATCCCCGGCAACTTCTGATTTGAAAAAAGCCAAATCGCTGGTATAGCGATACCGACATGGTTGATCGTATAACTATCCATTGTAATGGAACACGGAAGGTTTCTTATGTATGATTTCGTAAAATCGCTAATCCCATCTTCTGACAATACCGTATCGCTTAATTCAAGAAAGAGCGCATACGCATCACGCCACCTTTTGAGCATAAGCTTCGTCAATATGTGGAAATAACCATCAACTTTGTAAGCAAGCCGATTATATGGTGATTCGTAAGTAGCAAGCCGTGCGTGAGCCCAGTCGTAGTGAATCTCTGCGAAGTGATATTTGCCGGTGCGGGCGTAGAAACTTGCCGCCGAAAGGCACCATGACACAAACTCCTCATCAGGAACGAATTCTTTGAGTATCTTCTCCAGGCTGTCAAAGAGCATCTGATACGCTTTCGCGGAAAACAAATCTGCAACCCAATAATCAGAAGTAAGCTCCTCCATGAGGTGTTGGAATTCCAGATGTGATCCCTTGGCTTTACATTCCATACGATCACATTGTCGATCTCCAACGAGAAGCATGAATTCCGTGAAGATCCAGTGAGCTTTCCCCCATAGCTCATGACTCATGTATAATTTGATTACACCAAATGTTAAGCTTGGGTTAGGAATGAAGCCTTTCCACCGGACGAAAAGAGATGCCATTATTTGCTCAAGGAACGTTAAGAGTTTCTTCTGGAGCTGTTTGTCCAGGAGCCCATGATTTTTACGTAGCATCGAAACCAATGCACATCCAGTACCATCTTCAATATACATGATAGTCACGCAGTCGAGGGTATCTTGTTCCAGCGCATCTTGCAGAAGTCGGGTCGTCACCCTATATGCCTCATCATATAAGCGTGCTTCGTAGTATACAGCAAAGACCCTTCTTCTGGTATGGACTTCGTTCTGCGAAAAGCGCCCGTTGCGTGCTTTCACTTCTGCTATGATACTCGATATAATTTCATCGGCTCGTGTTTTATTTGGAGGGGTGGCTCTTAGATAACATTCAACCAGCGCGAACCGTTCTTCTTGAAGCAGAGTGTCATCTGGCCAGGCTATCCTCAACCAGTTGATTTGATCCGCCGTCCTAGCCGCAGCTTCATTCCACTCTCCTCTCGCGCGATGCACTCTTACTTTATTTAGTAGGAAAGTAGCAGTGCTACGGCTAAGAGTGAATAGCCATTCGCGTTTTGTTGTTACACTATCAAAAGCTTTGATAGTTTCAGACAGATCATCAATTCGACCTAGATGCCATTGTGTGTATCCTAGGTCTACCAGGCCATGGAGAATTAAGGACCTCTCATGTTTATCGTCATCGTGCATATTTGTATAGATCTGGATACTCTTAGGTAGCCAAGAGTCTCTGAGCCATTCCGTAAATGGCAGAATAATTTCACGATCAATCGAGTTCGCCACCAAGAGTGGCAACAAGAAGTAATACACCAATGTCAGAATTAGCATTGGCTTATACTTCTGGAGAGGGAAGGGTTGGGGTCGCCAGTATTTCGTCCATCCCTGCCAGGCACTGATGAACGGCGGTTTCTTTGAAGATTGGGCCAAGCTTTCTTTCATGAAGTATTCAACTTGCGTTATTAGAACCAGGAGTATCTCTTGGAACGAATGATCGTCTCTCCTTCGAAGATCCCATTTCAGGAGAAGGAAAGTCAACACGAGTCCCTGGAAAGAGATGTTCGTATCGCTTCGGCCTCTTTCCCATAAGCTATGCGCTTGTTTAATCGTAGGCTCGATAGTGCGAAGTAAGTCTTCTGGTGTTTCTCTAAGGAGTCGGTCTATTTCCCAGATATTTTGATTTAGTGATAGTTCGGGGAACATGTGCTCGTTCAATTTAAGTAGCTCGTGGAAGTGCCATAATCCGCTATGGAGGGCAGATATAACTATAGAATTCGTTAAGCCCAGGAACCAAGACTTGTCCTTGGACAGCTTGAGACCTAAAGCCTCCTGATATTTCAGCCCCCAATCGTATTCAGCGAAGTTCGCCAAGCAGCTACTGGTGTGAGCCTGCAATTCGGATAACATACCAAGTAATAAACCACGGTTTATCTGAGGGCTAGCGCTGTCAGCGGGTCGAGTGGCTTCATAAAATAGGTATGCGGGCTGGTCAAATCCATCCATACGAGTGCAGGCGCTTAGAGTCGCAGCTAGACAAGTGAGTGCTTCAGCGAAATGAGTCTGTCCATCACAGCAACCCTGTCGTACCATAGCCCAGTCTCGTACAAGGGGATGCAGTGAGAAGGATACGAAACCGCACTCATCGACCGAACAGGACTCGACAAGAGAGAGGGCCTCGAACTGGGTGATGACATTGTGGAACTTAGTCCTGTCAAACTCGGCCTTAGAATTCAGAAATATTTTCATCCAGTCGTGATGTATGGGGCACCACACACAGTTCTCCAAACTCCGCCGGCGGTAATGCTGTTCAAAATGTACATGGGAGATTCGATGAGGACTTAGAAAAGAGCAAACTGAGAGTAAGTGAGACTTTCTCGCCCGATCCTCTTCGTCCGTCCCAAGAATCTGGAGTGATAGTTCCCAAGTGGTGAACACGCTTTGACTTCGTTCGTCATCTCCCCACGAATTATACGGTTTGTGGAGCATGCGGAGCTTCTGTTCCTCATACCGCGGCAGGAATTGCGACAAGTTGTTAGTCAAGCGTTGTGACCTTATGTATGAGGCTGCCGCATGAATAGCCAGAGGCAATCCTCCCAGACGCTGAGCGATGGCTCTTGCTATTTTGGTATTATTCTCGTACTTGCTCACTTCAGCACTATTGAGGTTAAGTAGGCGGATTAGGAGTGATGTTGCTGTGTCTAGAGGGAGACCGCGGATCCATATCGAGGTATCGAGGTCCCTGTCAGCTTCCATAAGTCGCGAAGTCAAGACGATTGCTGCTGGGCCAGTTCTTGGTATGTAGTCTAGAACGCGGTTGGAACTGACATCGTCGAATATCAATAGATACGGTCTCGTCCAGCTTTCGAGTGTATCCATTACTTGGGACAGTACAGTATCCTGGGAGTGCTTCGCCTCAAGCCCTGCCTGTTGGCGTTGTTGGGGCTGAATGATCCGCGAGATCCTAGAAATAGCGGTCTGCAAAGCGGTTTCTGAAGAAGCATCTATCCAGAAAGCTGTTCTAAAGGGGTTATCCTGGCGGGTTGTTGCTTCGCTAAAGTATTTCAAGGCAAGCTGTGTCTTCCCMCCCCCGCCAATTCCAAGCAGCCCAATTGTATGAGGTTTTTTGCATCCTTCTCGAAACACGTCGCGGAACTGCTTATCCATGTTGTCTAAGTGGTCCCGATGCCCCATGAAGTTTTTCTCCTGTCGGCGAATGGGACGGTCGATATGAGATATTTGACTCTCCTGGGCTTTGGAGGCGGCTACGCATAGATAAACACCAGGTTAGATGAATATCATGTGAAAATTTCACGTAATCATTGCATACTTACCGGGAAGGCCAGTCCCGCCGTCCATTGGATAGGTCGGCTGTTGGTCAGAATTGGCTAGGAGGATATTTTCTGGAGGCGACGTTTCAAACGGAAGCCCAAGAGGTAGATTGGTTGAACGAGAAGAGGATTCATCTCGAGTTAACACAGGGGCTATTAGAAAACATGTCGTTAACTGAAGGGAAACTATAGATATGTCTTCATACGGATGACGTACTAGCTCCCGACGTGGGATTAATAGCTCTTTCCCGAGTCCTCTTGAAAGCAGCTATTACGGACTTATATATGGTATCCTTCCCGTCGCGGAATTTTACCATCTGGTTATGATCTGCTTGTAGAGCATAACGATCTTCGCCCCTTACGCCGAGCCTCGCAGAAACCTCGTCGACGATCTAGTTGGACTTTAGTAGGTAGATCAATGGGTAGAATGTAGAAGAATATACCAGAATGTTGAGCACAGGATTGGCCAGGGTCTCGTAGAAAGTCATCACGGATGGGGGTGCAGTGTCCCAGATGCTGAGAGTTTGGAACCGATTTGATATATCCGAGAGTTCGTCGGAGTGACTCTTAAGGGCTTCAACAATTTTTTGGGGTACTTCATAGCCAACAGAACGCCCAATCAACTTGAATATATCTACCCTCTTCTTCCCAGTCGCCAGGCTGCCAGCATTTGGGGTACCGAAAAACATGATCGAGATAGTTGATTCTAAAATGCTCTTGTACAATGCGTGGTCATTACACTGTATTAATGCCTGTCTAGAGAATTAGCTTCGATGGACATGGTTTGCGGTAGAGTGACTCAGGGGCGTCTCAACAATACCTCCTTGATGATTAGACCGCCGAGGCTGTGTCCTATCATCACGATAGGCCTACTTTCAACATTCTTTTCGGGCCGATTGTCAAGTAGCTGGTGGCGGAGATTTTCCGCCAGGCCCTTGATTCGCACGCAGTTAGACCCCCGTGAGGCGCGATGGAAGAAGGTATCGTAGTTGAAGAGGAGAATGCGTGCATCAGGTATGTCTCTGCCTAGTTGTTCTGGCCACCAGAAGCCGGTGTGTTGGTGTTTCCATGTTGTCGCGCTACTGCCATTCAAGCCGTGTACAAAGACAACGCCGTAAAGCTATTAGTTGAGGTACCATCATTGTTCCAGGGGAGCTCACTCGATAGCAGGGTCTGCTGCCCCGGATACGCTGAACTCAATGAGACCCAATCGAGATACATCATTCGGCGAGAATCTCGCTTCTGATGCATTGAGAGGATCTGTTTGGAACTCATGGGAAATCGCAGCCGAACTGCTAGCCTGTCTCCATTCTGAGTCTGGCCTTTTGAATATGGAAGGCATTGGGTTGGGATTGACTCAAGTGAACATATTACAGATTGTAGACAAGATTCTGGGCGTCCACCTGGCAAGATACATTTGGCTTTGGCGGATACTTGAGGAAGAGGTATATTCGAAAACTGAAAGTTCTGGAGGCGGGGGTTTGCTATCGGTGCGGAGTGGAATTCTCATCAATATGCCAGGATGCCAGCCTTAATGGGCTGACTTGCCAGAAACTTCGGTGGTTAAGCGATAAATACTTCTTGGAGGGTAGCTAATGTCATCTATTGGGTAGTTTAGTAGTCATAACAATAGGGGGCGCAATCCCTGGCGCTTTTGTACGACCCTCAGAGCCTTACCATAAGTATGAGATGCGGCATACTACTTAAGGGTTTGTCATCATTTAATCTGGTTCGAAACAATGTTGCCGAAAGACTTTTAACTCAAAAATAAATAAATAATATTAATGTCACTATAGCGAAAGGAAAGTCGAAGGGAGGCCTCGAAAACTGGCTTGTTAAAAGGGGCTAGTTGAAGKGGAATTTTACCCTGGTAACAGTGGCACATTGGTTCCAGAGGATGCTATCACCGAATCAGGGTATGCAACGGCGGAGTCAGCCCAGCTGAGGCGTATTCTGATAAACAAAATGAAGGATGTAGACTTGGCCAATTGATATCTCTCAATAAATGGTACGCGAAACTAGACGGACATGTTATTATGATTATTTTGTATTTATACATTATTGATTCTATGGATTCAGCCCTAACTCTTTAAGATATGCTGTCAAGGACCTCCTTTCGAAACGGAATACAATGAAAAGGAAACGATACAAACACACGCTAACACCTCTTTATTCAGTTCGCGAAGTACACATTGTTTACTATTATCTAATATATTATTAATATCTAATAGGTAAGCGTTTTATTCAAGTGTCTAGTCTAGGTATACCACTACACTACTACACTACACGAAGATGAATCCCACCTGCGACCTAGCAGCCGTCACAGGACTCACTTCCTTCAAGAAGTCGTCTAGCACGTAGCCATCACGTTCTCTAGCTTACCTACCTCTTATTCAGCGGGGGAGGGAAACAGGGCCCCGTGAAAAGGAGTCATCATCATCATCATCAGCAGCAGCAGCAGCAGCACAGAAGGTCAGCAAAAACCTATGTAGTTAGGTACGTACCTCCTACTCAGCCACCGCCACGACGCCCCTAAAAGACGTCAGAGGGGGCCATGGCCCCTTACGAGGAAGAGGACGGGAACTTGGGGAAACGGCTAAACAGGGTAGCAGGCGGGGACGCGGGGGCGGTAGGGTCCGAGTTCGCGTTCGTCTTTGCCTCTGCGTTCTCGGGCTCGTCAGCGGGGACGCGGACCGAGTCGGGGGAAAGCGTTGGCGTGGTGAGACGCGTGGACTCGGGGGCTTGGGGCGCGGTGAGGGGAGGGGAGGCGACAGGCTTAGGTGACTTGTCTTCCTTACGGTTGGACGGCTTGGGCCTGGGCTTGGCCTCGTTGCGTCTAGCCTTAGCACGAGCGTTCCCTTCCTCCCCATCGCTGTAGACCTCAGAGTACTCAACAGAGTCCCAGTCCTTATTTAGGGGCTCAGGGCCTTCAACAGAAACCCACTCGTCCCCATCTAGGTTCGAAGGGCCCTCAACAGGAACCCAGTCCTCCTCCTCAGGGCCCTCAACAGCAACCCGGTCGTCGCCCAGGTCTTTAGGCGTGTCCCTAGTAAACTCGGTGATGCTAGCTCCCACCGGATCCCCGCAGTTAGAGCAGGGAGTCGGGTCAAAAGGTTCGGGGCGGGKGGGTGGCTTCTCAGCGAAAATGATGAGATAGCACGGCTCACAGTAAACTATCGGCCGGGGAATTTTGGTGATTACAGAGAAGTCCATCTTGCCTTGGTGATGAGAGAAATGAGTCGCAATAGTTCTCGAAGAGTTTAGAGTTGCAATTGATGAAACGAGCGCACACAAGTTCTAGAGATAAGTACCCTAGGAGTTGTGTGATTAGATAGGATGAGTTGTCCTGAAAACCAAGAGACATAGCTATCGGAACTAAGCGGCATCTTATATGCAGACAAACGAGTGAAGTGTTCATGAACGAAGCCTACGTTTATGAACACAGTAGCTGTTGTATTACAATGCCTTATAAGAAACAAAGCCATTGTTCACGTCAGGGGTTATACGACTCTTAACTAGGAGCTTTGATTAGCACAATGTTCTTGTTATCATTAGTTAAGCCCCAATCAATGTTGGGATTGATAAACCGAGAATCACGGCCGAGCAATCACGAGAAGGGTACGAAGTGCGAGGTAATTACTAGTAATCGAGAAGCGGGCCGAGACCTCTTACAATACAAGCCCTTAAAACAGCCGCCACGGAGACCTGTACACCTGTTCCCCTGCGGCCAAGTATTTTGCACACCAGCTTAGTTATGAAAGAAACTTTTTTGATTCGGGATAGTGAGAAAACCATTTGCTTCTCAGGATATTCATAGCCAGAAGGTTCCGACTGGTGAGCCTCATTGGCTATACTAGAACCCCTGAGAATACCTAGATCATCGAAAACCTAACCTGCATAATAGACATAGTGTGCTTTCTAGTGCGGGTCTCAAAGTCGTGATGTGAACTTAAGCGCCTAGGCTGGGGAAGGCGTCCGCGTTGAGGGCGAATGAGGAGGCATTATCACGGGCGCCACCGCGTCCACCACGGAAGTCACCTCGGCCTTCACCTCGGCCTTCACCTCGGCCACGGCCTCCACGACCACGGCCCTCGCCTCTGGGAGCACCGCCACGGTTACCCCCACGTCCGCCGCGTCCACCTCGGGTACGCTCAGGCTCAACGTATCGGTTGTCAATCTCGACGAGTTGCTTGGCCTTGCGTTCACGCTCGCGCTTGACCTTGCCACCAGAGCCAGGGACGTAAGCATCGTCCTCATCCTTGACTAGGGCCTTGGCGTTCGCCCACTTCTTGTCGAGCTTGCTGCCTTCATTGGGCTTGCGGATCTCGAGAGACTCGCCGAGAGCGAGCTTCTTCTCAGCCTGTTGGGCGAGGTAGTCGGCATAGGACACATGTTTGTCCTCAGGCTCAGCAGGAGTGGCAGGAGCATCTTGAGCGTCCTCGGCCGTAGACTCCTTCAATTCTGACTGAGCGATTTCCTCTCCGGCTTGCTCATCCTTCTGCTCAGCATCGCCTTCTTGCGCGCCCCATGATTGGGCAGCTTGCTTCTCAGAACCGCTAAATACAGTTAGAGCCTGCAAACGAGAAATTGTTTTCTTAGGATAAAACCAACCTGGCAACGTTCTTGGGATGCCTGTCATCACGATCGCGAGGGAATCGACCACCACGGCCTATTACTACATTAGCACGTACTCAAGCTAGATGGATGCCAAGCATTTTGGGTCTTACCTCCTCGGGTGCGGGCTTCGCGACCACCTCGGGGGCCGCCTCGGGGAGCTTCGTCAGTGGGCTTCCGGTGGTTGCTAGCGCTGCCAGCATTGCGGTCGCGGAAGGCTGGTTTACCGATAAATTAGCGATAAGTCTTTAAACAGGGATTGAAGGGAGCAGAGTTTAAGAAACCCCCGCTAGATGCATGTAGCACTCACCTCCCTCGTTGCCTCCAGGACCAGCACGACGAGCTCCGGTGTTGGTGGGGGGCTTCGCGGGGGCTTGGGGCTCGACGTTGCGCTTGGTGCTGCGCATCGTGGTCTTGTCGACCGTCTTCACAGGGCCGGACGGCGCTTCATCTCCCTCGACATCGTTACCTGTAGCGATTGATCGAGATTAGCATTCAATAGTTCCCCGCGATGCAAAATTTTCACTAGGGAAGCAATCGGCGAGTTCGTACCGAGGAGGTCGAATAAGTTCTGTCGAATTGACGATTAGCTTCATGATACTGGAAGAAGGGCTCAATTGATGCGTAGCGACAGGAGACAAGGTGTCAAAGCGATGATGACTCAAGGTGGGAGGATCGGGGGAGAGCGAGTTGATGGAGCCCAAAGCGTCCAGACATACCTTGGAGGCGACCGACATGGTGTCGCCAATTGAGTCGCCTTTCAGCAAGGCGGAGCTGTGGAAACGACAGTCGGATCAGTAGGAGAGAATGCAACGAGGGGGGAAAGGATATGGCCTAGCAGGTCATATCCTTGGGCAAAATATCTCGTCACGATGCTCGGCGTTGATGAGGTTAGGTTAGGTTAGGTTTAGAATTGGGCGAGGTGCGATTGCTGGTATTGTGTGTGAGAGATGGGCCTTGTGGGCTTGTTTGCGAGTGTGGACAAAGTTTCCTTGGCTGTAAACGTGCACCTAACTCTTTTTCTCAGGACCGCCGAGACTCGCTTAGACGGAACCGGGGAAATAATTCTGGTTGGTATTTTTTTTTGTTTTGCAATTGGCAGCTTTTAGTGCGCTGCTGAGTCAGCACGTGGGTGCTAGGGTTCAAGCTCTGCTTTGCTACATACATATGTACATCTCCAGGACATTTACATGCATACATACATGTATGCATATATACAGTAACAATGGTACGTGCAGTTCACACCTGCCCCATATGATTGAGCCAGATACCTAAATACCTACACGTGCATCTTGAGCTGCCAATCGTGAAAGAAACTACATGTATCTTTGCTGCTTGTTAGATTTCTATATTCCAAGATCTATATATGGTATGTATGTATGTATATGGCTTTGCGACAAGATCATTCACGATCAGCAAATCCGTATGAGGGGCTGAGATGGGATCTTCCCCGGATCCCACAATTGCATCACTTGCATACCCAGATAGGTGCATCTCGATGATCTCATGGCTTGCTTACTTGCTTCGCCTGGACCCTGCGGTCGCCTCGATGGATACCCTTTTATCGTCAGGTTTATCATCGGTTATCGATATCTAATCGCCTCGTATCTGTAACATGTTACAGCCGCTGTACTCATTGGACCTCGACACAACATGTTACATCTTGAAACCGCATTGATAGGTATCACTGTCTGAGTGTCTGTATATCGGCCCGCCGCTCCTCAGAGACTATAGGCTATCACCCAAACGAAGCTGCCTAGGTGATTATTGATAAGAGTTCCTAGACAGTGCGTGCGGTCAATGCCTCGCCCTGGGAATCTCACGGTTATATACCTGTAGTAGGTGGAATAAGCATGCAGCTAGCTTTTAAATAATCGAATGATATTCGACATAGAGCTACAGCTATCCATGTAATGTATCACATCCACAAAATATCACATATCAAAACAACCCTCATTCTACGATCTTACCTGGGAAGAAACTCCTATTGGATGTGATGAAGCCAGAGTTCAACCTTTGATACAATATCTAGGTACTTTCTAAAATACTTCCCAACAGGATATCAGATACTGCTTTGAAGATCTCCGCAACGGGAATCCATGAATATAGTGGTCTCGCTCTATCTTCGCCCGGAGTTGATGTAACCGCCTGGTGGACTCGTATGGTACGTTAATATCCTACCTGTACGACTTCGACTCGGGCTCGAGACGAGAATGATCGATTATGACCTGTAATGAGTCCTTTGGACCAGCACGCGCCCGAGATCTAGCCAATAGTAGGCACCTGTCAACCAAGGTCTTATCGGGCAGGTGAGACATTGGAGCCAGGGAAACCCTCGAGGTCTTTTCGCCAATATGTTCGTTTATGGGTATCGACTGAGACATGCTCCCACTTGTTCAAGTCGCCAAGGTTAGAGTAAGTATTATCTGCACTCGCTTTTAATATTTACCAAGAGGAACATGATATATCAGGTGGTCAAACAGTGGAGGTAGACTTTCCGTTCGTCGTTAGCAACCTACCTAATATATCCCTTTACCAATAAACTATCTAGGAAATAATAAAAAGAAGGGATGTTCCATGTCTCAGTTTTATCATAAGCGTTGAACTCCGGAGATCGATGATCAGTTTGAGGCGGTATCCGTACGTCGAAGTGTGACTGGGGAATGGCGGTCTAGATGGCATACGATAAGATACCATGCAAGACGATATCTTGATAAGTCGCCAGATTCAAGCTGATCCGGTCCAAATTTTCGCTCAGATGATAGACTAGAAATCAGTAGATCCATTTTGTGGTAACCATCTTGAGTATTCATTACGTTTCTAAAGCTATCGGTGCTTTGTGTTAGGTATGAAATAAAAAAAAAAGTAGGTACGAGAATGCACATTGATATGTCGTGATCTGGGACCTGACCTTTGTAATTCCGAGGAAAGCCACCGGTAGACCGAATCTTGTCAGGGTCCGCAAACGAGCCCTCATTCCTAGAAACAAAGACATAATAGAAGCAACTTGATAGGCCCAGGAACAGAGGCTAGACGGGGTTCATATGTTGGTACCTATCCTGGGCAGGGACCAAAAGCTATGTCTTACTTAACCTTTAGGTAACTGGTTTTCTTCCAGTCCACGGCATTCGCGTAGCGGGATGACGTTATGCGAGACTGGGCGCCGGGAAAGGCGTCGCTACGTCTGTAAATAGGAAAAAAGATACGTCGTAACACGTTGGATCGTGGGGTATCGTGGGAGGGATTTTGATTCTGTTAATAATGGCTTCCTTATCTCTGGCTCTCCTATCATACCGACAAATACACGGACGCCAGAGATAAGCCAGCCATAGGTCACCACCCTTCCAAATAAATACTCTGCGGCGGAATCTAAAAGAATTCGAGAATGTGTCCTCTATTTATCAATTTCCTGGCCGTTCCTGACTGCTCTTTGCCAACCTCTCTTAAAAGTGAAGAGGTTGTCGAAAGGGCCTGTTACTAGTCGTGTTTGGCCTGCTTAGCATCATGATGTCAACTCTCAATAAGGAAAAAAAAAAAAGAATATTGTTTCATATTTTCTTAAGCGCTTCTCGAATCATGATCAGGACAAGTGTCCCTAGTGGTTATCACTAGTCATTCATTTCTTACTATGCTTAGCCGTCGATGAGATGCAGTGTCCTAAGCTATTTGAAGCCCAAGTGGTCTTGTGCCTCAAGCGAGGCGTTGGTCACGGTTTATATCCCTTGCGTACGACTTGGAAATTCAACCTATGGCTTTATCATATTAGGTAAACTGCCACCAGCCTCGCAAGGACTCGAGCCAACGGAAGGAAAACCGTAGCTAATACGGGCCGAGACGAGCCTTTCTGTTACGAAAGTGAGAAGATATCGGGCTAGCTGGAGAATGAAGAGTTGAACGGGAGCGACGCAACCCGGTGATGGGAGAAGAAAAAATCTGCAAGGACGGGTCGCACAGGGTGAAGAGAGTCCGGAGCTAGGAGCCCGTCAGCAGGATCGTGGTCATCATGACCTCAAAACGAGACAATACATTGCGACACCACGACGGAAGCAGCTAGGCGAGAATGGACGAACATGGTGCCCGATGACCTTCAACTGGACGATCTTCGATAGTGTTGAGTATACTATCGACGCGTACGGATTCCATCACGGTTAACGAAGGATGCATTGCTCGGGGGCATAGACCTAGGTCACCGCCTGCTGTCGGATTCGCATTCAGGATGTCGGCTTCTGGGAATCACGCGATGTATGGGCACGGCTGCAGGGTCCTCTCTGGAACCACTTGGCAGACATTCCCTTTCATGCGAAGTCTTGACCGAGGATCTCAACTGTCTAGGACTTTGGCGGGCCTTACGCTGAAATGCTCTGGCAATGAGTTACATAGGGGCTCGGCTGGACAGGCATTGGACTCTGATGTGGTGGGATAGTGGAATGGAGGGATCCGTGATGTCGACTCCACCTGCGATGACAGCGACTCCGCATACGTACGCGGTGCAACAGCATTGAGACCACCAAGGCAGACCGACCGACCAGCCACCACATTTCACCAAAGCATGAACTCCACCGATGGATGGACTTCCTTGTCCTGGCGATACTCTCGTGAACCCACCCGATGTTCTTCGCTTCTCAAAGGCCGGTCTCGTTATAGCGAAGCAGGTGATCGGAACTTCAACCCACTCGGGCTTCGTGATGGTCGGTTTAGCTGAACTAATAGAGGGCCAGCCTACGACGAACCCCCACGACAGCGAGCGACGACCCACGAGGCCGCTCTAGGCCAGGGGAGGAAACGAAGGGAACCCTGGACTGCGGTGTCTGCTAGGTGTCTGCTAGGTATCCGCCAGGTATCTGCTAGGCTCGAGCCAATGGAACGATCTGATCTGATCTGGGCGCCGAACTGGTTGACCGACAACCGGTCGGGTCGAGCGGCACCAACAAGCGGAATCGACCGCTGTGACCCCCTAATCATCTTACGAACAGTGCACGCGGGACCAACTTCCTGGCTTGGCAATCCCAAGCGTTCTAGCGTTCGAGCCTTCTAGTGGATCGACCTACAGCGACCCCTCCTTCCCCTCAGGTGGGTTCCTACCGTCTGTCTAAGGCCCGCCCCATCCAAGTACTCGCAACCGTAAAAGAGGCACAACGCCGTTTGAAACAGTATAACTTGTACCTCGACATATGCACATGTATGTATAAAGCGACCACCTCCGTGATCGGATCCCCTTCGGCATTTGGCCGGGATTCAATTGGCACCCGCACCTGGGAACAGCCCTCCAAACGGGCATATGTACATTTACGTGCCGTCAGCAACAGATTCTCCATGTTTCTCAACTCCGTACAGTTCTGCCAGGCCGAGAAATGAAGGAAGAGGGGAAGACGCCTAGAAGTAATATACTAGCACCTGCTGTGAAACTTGGAAAGAATTGCATGCAACCAATGCTCAATCCATGTTGTTTCGTCGATCCAACGTCACCCTCACGCCCAACTATCATACCTTGGCTCCGAGGAAATGTCAGAATGGTCGCATCCTCCTGGAGGGGTGGCGTAGACGTATATGTAAGATGCAAATGGTCGCATGTGCGCGTGATGGCCCGTCGAATATATTTTATTCTTTTACATCATGACTCCTTCGCTCGACTGTGTCTTCCCATTCGCCTCTGCGTATATACAGCATCGAGAGGAGCTTTTCGTAACCAACCCATGAAGAGCCTGATATGGATGGCTACAACTTTGCAACTGAAATGCACAGCCTTAGGTAGCGTACAGGTATTCCCAAATCAACAGTATATACACTTCTCGCACGGCGTACTCGACATTCGAGTATGGTACAAGGCGAGAAAAGAATCGTGTCGCTCTTTTGAAAGCAATTGGACGCTTCCCGAGGCTCAGTGCCATTCCAGACCTGTAGGCCCAAATATCAAGACTTTTGAACTCCCTTAAACTCCCGCCCTCGTGGATATTGAGATCTCGCGCACCGTGTAGTATATTCGTCTGAATGAACCATTGTACCGAATCGAACCCTTTCCCCTCMCCCGCCAAAATGCTGCAATAGCTGTGATAACTCGATATTCCACGGATATCGAGACGGGAAGTCGACCGCTCGCCATGGGTATAATGCCGGTTGCCTTTCCATTGAATGCCTCGAGACAAATCTTCGGAAGAATATAACGCTCGCCTTGTCTGTCGAATTCAACCTTTATCACCGCATCGCACGAAAACTCCTTCCCGTTTTATGGCAACAGGCGCTGGGCATAATTTCGTAACCTCCGAACGCGTTTGCGGTTCCACTGTTGGTCTGTAATATCATCTCGCCGATAATTTCTTCCTCTCCCTCTTGTGCTCCATGCCGTACCCAATGCCGTTCGTACATCCATGATCCTGTTACCATAGTTCCACTACCTCATGTTGCTCGTATCGAAAGAAAACTGCGTTGGGAATGCCATTGATGCGCTGAGACCAAATGGATCCCAGTCTAAAGCTGGGTCGAGTAATTGAGTCATACTTGGATAACCTTGGCCTTGCGTTTGGCTTTGCGCTTGATTGGCTTGTCCTCCAGATGCCATTGACGATTGTCCTGGCGGCCCCGTCGTCGTTGGCTGCACAGACATGCCGTGTTGTTGAGGAACTTGGAATGTCGAAGGATAAGGGCCCGGGCCCGGTGTGTCCGGTTCAGGCTCGTCCATCATATCGGTCGGCGCATCGTACTCTTGTTCTGTACTCACGGGTTAACCATAGGACGACAAAGTTCTATTCAAACAAAGGAAACGGGTCAGCTTGCCGAGCTGCTGGAAATGATTCTGGAATGACGACGTCGGATAAAATGCCGTCGGCCGAGGACCAGCACTGTGCTGTTGCATCATCTGCTGGCGCGCTGCGACTGCCATTCCTGTCATCGGTGCCAATTGGGGCTTCATGGGCGGAGGTATCGTCGTGCGCATACTCGTATGATCTGAAGGTGCGGGAGAAGCTGTTGTCTGATTACCAAAAGGCGGCGTAGGGTTAGTAGGAGAAGCAGCGTGGGAGGGAGGCGTTGGCCGCGTCTTGGGCGATGCTAAAGACTGCTGCACACCCGTAGGCTGGGGTAGAGAAGTAACACCAGGCTCGAGTTTGGGCGCGATGCTGGAGCCGGACCTGCGCGAGTGGTGATGTCTGTTGAGGATTGCCCGAGGCATCGGTGGTGGTTGCACCATGTTCTGGGGCATATGAGTTGGACCAAGGTTTGGACTGCCAGTTTTGGCATGAAGCTCAGCTTGGACATCAATACCTAACTAGAGTAAGTCGATGCTTCTTGTAGGACGGCCAATACGGCAATGATTTACCTTTTTCAAGGAGGATTCGTTCGAGAAGGGAGTTTTTGTATCGAAGCATTAAGCATTCGTCTGCAGCACTGCGGTGAGCAGCTTGTAAACTAGCTAAGTTCGACTCGTGAGCCTTTATGGTTTCCTCAAGCTGCTTGATATATTCGGTTCGACGCTCCCTAAACGCGGCTTGCGCCTGGCGGTTTCTCTGCTTACGCTCCTCCGAAGTAGCATAGATCTTTGCTCGATGTTAGCTTGCAAACCTTCCACTGCCATCCACCCCGCCTTGAGTATGGCGCAAGTTACCGAAACCTCGAGAGATAGGCGACGGTCATAGGCCGAGTAACATAAGTGAGTAGACTTACAGGCTTGCGCCCTCCTTTACGTTTTGCGGGCTGATTTTCTGGCGGAACTGATGGGCCGGGTTCGTTCTCGGGGCTCGAGCCAATGGACTCGTCCGAATCATCTTTCGAATGTTCTTTCTTGTCGATGGACATCTTGTCTGACATGACAATACCAAATGCAGGAGACGATTGCCGCTCGGCGGCAAACGCCTCTCAAGCGATGTCTTAGTGGGCAAAGAAGATACTATATGAAGGTTGCTTCCGGTCTTCCCTAGGAGGCTTGTCCGGTATGAGTGAGTGCCTGTGGCTTAGATAGGACAATATTGTCTAGTATTTGTGGCCCCTAAAATATTATCAAACGTCTTGGGAAGGAGTATTGAGGTGGTCGTTCGGTAGTGAAGCGCGCGCATGCAGCGCTAATCAGTACATAATCTGGGGAAACGGGATCCGACAGATGGGGACAAGAATCTCTGTCAATAGGTAGTTAAGAGATAAGGATGATCCAGGCGGCTCTAGGGGAAAGAATCAGGTAGAGCAACAATAAAGATACACCAAGATAACGAGCAGTATAGAGGGGTGACGAGTTGTGGTGAAGTAAAAGTAGGGGGAAAATGTTTCTTGGTTTTATGTAATTAAAATGGGAGGGCGACTTGGGTTGGCTGACTTCGGTGGCTTGTCGATTTAGAGGAAGCTCAGCTAGATGGCAAAGACGCACCAAAAGTCTTGGAAGGTGGGAAGACTTTTTTTTCCCTTTTCCCTTTCTGAATGGAAAACTGGATGGTGCGGAATTCAGTCTTACTAGCAAGTGCTAGCCGTCCGGTCGTTGATGGAGGACTTACTACCGTTACTTGGAAGTTAGCCCAATGACCATCGGTTTTCAGTTGGGACTGCTCCTATTTAGTCGTTGTGCGTTCCGTGTCGGTGCTGTTAAAACTCAATGTCCTACCCACGCAGGCCCCTGGTCAAGAACACGACAAGACGTTAGATTTGTGAAGGCAAGCGTTGGATGGGTCGTTTGGGTCGCCTCCGGGGTATTTGCTCTAAGCGAATTATGGGAGGGAAAGCTTGTGCTGCCTAGAGTATAGCAGTACAACGCCAATACCACCCAAGGACCGTATGGCAATATGCAGTAAGTGCTGCGGGACACAGCGCGAGCGCGAGCGTTGAGCGGATAGTGTGCGGCTGGTTGAATCCACTGTATTGGACGGTGAAGTGAAAACGGGTGTAGCCTCAGATGGGTCCTTCAGAGTGAGGCCGTCTGGTGGACCACGACGAGTAAACTGCGGCAAAACAGGCAATACGGCATATAAAAACACAAGCAGACCAGGCGAACTTTTCTCTTCGGGGCGCTACCGGTTCATTGAAGGAGGAATGGCAAAGATGATCGAAGTGGAGCACTGCCAGGTCGGGTTGTGAGGAAGAGTCGCAGTGGATGATGGTAGCTTTTCATCTTGAAGAGCAAGGCCGGGTCCCGCACCAGTCGCTGTTGCTTCCATGCACCGCATGAAGGTACGAAGTACATGACATGCTAAGGTGCACACTAAAGCGAGCTCGAGCTCAGCAGGTGGGATGCCTGTCATTTTAAGCACAAGGTACCCGGTACTAGCTCCTAGGTACTTTCGGTCAAGTCACCTCACACGACATCCAGCGCGTGCAGTTATGGATGGGGCTATGGTACATGTATCCAACATATCCGTTTGACGGTTTTGAAACGGGACGAGGAAACTTGAAAGTACGAAGTACCCATGTGTCAACCATGTAGACCGGACCCTCCCGAGTATCGACCCGGACCGCAAGTTAATATCCGAGTTGCTTGATTAGGTTTGCCCATTCACTCTTTTCCTATAAGTTGTTCTATATTATTTGCTTGACTTGTTTGGTTTCCGGCTTCATCTCATGCCATCTAAAACGATTGCCGTCCCTGTCCCCAGTAAGCGGCTCTGCATGGTGGATCGGCATATGGATTTCGTAAAATAAAGCCAGCCTACGAAGCTTGTAGAGTTGTTATAAAACAGCTCTTTGATGAGTTAGGCTGTATCAGACTACCCACGTAGGTTTTGACTTCGAGTGATGGCCTTGCGTATGTATGAAATTACGCACAAGGCAATCCCACGTTGAAGTAGGTACGTAAAGTGCCACACCAACCCTTAAAGGATACAAGCAATAAGACTTACCTATAATACGTCTCAATTATATGATGGCAATAAAGCCAGCAGAATTCCCTTGTGTGACTTCGGTATGCCCTTTAGCTAATCACTTGGATGCCTTAAACAATCTAGGCTAAAGGTAAGATGAACAATATAGGATTGGAAATATAGGCAGCTGGTGTGTACTGCGATGCCATCCTTGGTATAATGAGATAGCTCATGTGTACATCATGTTTTAGGATTTGAGAGATCTATTTCCATCCATTTGAAAGAGGTGAGCATAGAAGCCTACCTAGATCCAAGTTTCGCGCCACCATGGTCTTGTCAAGTCTGCTCATGTACCAATACGTAGCCTCATCCGAAGTTTTTCTCACGCCTAAAAACAGTCACCGAGCAAAGATGACAGTCTCAAAAAGCAATGCGGATGTAAGAAGTGATTGCTGTGCCCCTGACCATTTGCATGAGATATTCGGGAATCCGGGGAAGAGCCTGCAGTGCTGCATCCTGGAGGGGAAGGGCGGACTAATGAGTAAGACGCGCGGTGAGAGGACCAACTCAATGGTGGATGACTTCTTTGAGTTGGCATGACCAGCATCATTCTTCCTGGATCTTCACCATCTTGTGTTACTTAGCTGTGAAGACTAGCAGGCAAGTAGGTCGTAAGCTGTGAATAGGATTGAAAGCGACTCACCAATAAGAGCCGATGATGAAAGTCTCGATAGTAGATGTACACTTTAAAAGCGATGGAAAAATTGTCGGTGACCCCGGTGGAGGAGATCAAGGATACCATGATGGAGGCCGAGAACGGCCTGCCGCATAGTGATCTTGGTTGGTTAGCACTAGCATCTCCATCCCATGAAAACATGAAGAAAGCTAGGTGAGGAATAACCAGCCCTATGGATTCCCTCAATTTCCGGAAAGAGCATTTAGTGGCCCCGTCTAGGATAGAAATTTCTTCCTGGTCACCCGAGCACCCTAATGAATAGTATTTCCTCTTGATTCCCCTCATTGATTCGTCGCCAAGCAGCCTCTCATCTCATCTGACATCGCATAGCAAGGAGACTGAAGATTTGGTACTTTCGTAGCAAGCCATTCCCTACATGACGCAGTCGGTATGTAATTTCGACAATTCGAAGCTTTATACGGAGCAAACCATACCAACCTATTTGCAATGTTGCTAAGCCCATCCGTATTTCGTATCCTGAGACAAGTGTTAGGGTGGTAGGACGGTGTGTCGTTCCTGCTTTTGCTTCCGCATGCGTAATTACAAGGCTGACAGCCTGACCTTACCTGACTGTGGCTTTCATGTGAACTCGTAGTACAATGATATCTCGATTGTGAAGAAACACATGGTCAATTACGTAGGATGGCATCGAGGTGAGGCGTTGTGGGTTGACTTCTTGTGCAAGTATATCGTTATGTACCGCGTAGTGGGTAGCACTGCATGTAGGCCGGCAGACATTTTAGGATGCAAACCCTGACGAATCCTGCCGACCAAGGGCAGATCATTAACATTTTCCCTGGTGAGAGACTGAAGAGGAACGGTGGAAATGTGGGGAAATGAAGATCTAAAATTCAACAGTCGCATCTCCGAGGAGACAGGGAATTTAGAAGCTAAATAGAAGAAAAGTGGAAAAGACAGTTGGTCCGGGTAGGTCCAGGCGAGTTGCGGGCCAATGGGAGCTTCTCCCAAGGCGGCCAGTGCCGCATTAGGAATTTTTTTCACAGGCGAACCAAGGGCAAGGGTCGGACGCACGTACCACCTTACAACAGCCCAGCCCTCCAACTACAGGTGCCAATGGTACAGTAACACAAAGCTCAGTGACTTGCGAAAGACAACTTCCACTTGTATACCAATTACCTGTATACCGATTCGCATAATTCGAGCACATTACATGGATAATATCTACATAAAGTATTCTACGAGAATTAAGCTTTGTCCGTCATTCGATAAATCTATTATATTCCCTTCATACGTCTTGCTGGTTTTTTTTTTTATTTCTTCACCAGACCCAATCTTGGAACTGGATTGTAAGAAAATTTGCTGGCTTTCCACCGTCGGCAAACCCTCCTTTACCACCCTGTGTAACCCCGAGTGTTTTCCATTGGTCGCATCCGCAGGAACGGGGTCAGCCACCATAATATCGAGGTGTCGATTAACACCTTCTAGAAACCTTCTAGCGTGCTTCCAGATCTTCTTCTCGGTCAGCCATCCTTCCCACTGACGTGTTACAACGTCACGTTCTGGACTAGAGGTCTCAACCTGCGCCGCTCGCCGCTGTTTGTTAGTCGCCGATTTCGCTGCTCTGCCCAGCCTTATGGGGGGTCTCGCAAAGCTGAGACGTCTTGCCCTGAAGATTATATTGCCCACCATTGGTGTCTTGCCTCGTTGACGTCGCTCGGACATCGTGGCGCTTGTACTTGTACTCCGGCTCCACGTCAGCCTCGTTCTAGGTGAAGTTCAACCGGCAAAAAGACGTATCGTTATTTCGGAGATGCCCATCTCGACTCGAATTCGCGTCGCAGTAATTCGCGCACCTTAATAATCCCCTAGCTCATCTTAGAACTGCACAATATTCCAACCCGCACTGACTGGCCCGGTTATTAGAATTGCGCAAGTTGCCAGAAACTTGGAATTAGCTTCAACTCCTGTCAAATTAACGTTATCAGATTATTAGTTGTACTGCTGAATACATAGAACCCCCACGCCCGGGCAGAGGGTTCGGGGCGGACGTGCCGATCCTGGAACACGCAATTGAAAGAGACCTCAAGTGCCTGAGTTGGACAACATCACATCTCTTCGATGGTTGTACATAACATGTCAAATGCTAGCTTCTACGGTCCATGATTCTGATAAGTAAACTTGGAATAACTAGGACGTTGGAAAGTCTATCAGCATCATCGTAAATAGGAGAGCATCCACAGAACCTCGTGCAACACAAATAAGCGCCAACATAGATCCAGTTACCTAAACACAGGTACCTGTGGTAACCAATGCCAGGAAATTGAATTGTATGTTAGTTGCCTCATGCGGTCCTCAAATTTCCCATGCCGTGATTACAATTCCGCCCCCTAACTAAAGAAACAACTACGACGCCCGATGATGGTTGTCCATGGGGCTTCATACTGGGTTTGCTTATTGATACGGCATAAAACTTACAACTGGTACTCACACAGTAATAAAATTTATTATATTACTTGATTAGGAATGCATTCTACAGTCGGACAAAAATATCAAGTCCTTGTAAACACTCTCGCTTTCCCCGTTCGACTATCGACTCACAGTGGCGTGGACAGGTTCGAAATGGTAATCAGGGAGTAGTTACAACCTCGCTGCCATCAAACTACTATACAGTGCCAGTATCAACAAAAAACCTGTTTGATTAGCTCTCACTAAGAGCTGCAAATAAGACCTAACGAGGAAGCGTGGCGTCCGTTTCAAAATGGTGTCCTCAGCAGATAATCACGAAGTGTATCCCGTGCGACCCTTCACGACACCGAAGGCGCCCCCACCCTTTCCAAACATCTCCCTAACATCAGCCACGATGTCGTCAGGCCGTTCCCAAGCGGCGAAGTGGCCGCCACCGTCATGCTCCTTCTCAAACACCACATCGCCCTGTGTTCGAACCCACGTGCTTGGTAAGACCTGCACGTCCATGGGGAAGTGGCTGAAGCCAAGTTTCACGCCCGGCGACCACTCCCTCATCTTCTGATGATCAATCTTGCCTTTCCTGCCGTCGACATTGTGAACCGTCTCATAATAAATCCTGACACTAGCGGCGGGCCCCGCTGTACTGAACCAGTAGACGCTCACCCAAGTACAGATCTCATCTTCCGTCCAGGGATACGCGTCCGTCCAATCGTGGAGTTTCTCGTAAATCCAGGCTAGGCAAGCCACCGGGCTATCCGCCAGCGCGTAGCCCAAGGTTTGTGGCTTGGTCGATTGCTCTAGATTATACCCTCTGCTTTCTTGCTCGAACCACTTGGTACGGCTCACACCGTGCTGTTCTCGCGCGTTATATGGCTTTATGGCGTGCTCAAGGGCAAGAAGGGGGTTCTTCCAGAACTCAGGCGGGTTCGAAGCATCGTAATTCAGGTGAGTCGCTTTACAATACTTGGGATACAGGTGCGCGAGAGTCCTGCTGATATGGCGGCCCCAATCCCCTAGATTTCACGTCAACGGAGATTCGGCTTATGGACAGATACAAATTACTCACCTCCTTGCGTAACATATTCCTCATATCCTAACTTTAGCATGAGTTTGTTCAAAGTCTCGGCATACTGCTCCATCGCAAAGCCTCGCTTCTTAGGCCCTTCGGAGAAGCCGAAGTTCGGAAGCGACGGCGCGACGACATCGAACGCGGGATATTTGATCCCATCGCCACCTTCGGTCAGGGGTTTCAATATCTTGGAGACCTCCTCGAAGTGGCCTGGCCAACCATGGATGAAGAGAAGGGGAATGGCACCTTGAACCTGGCTACGGGCATGGATAAAGTGGATTGCTAGAGGCTCGAACCCGTCACACTGGATCTCAGTGATAAAGTGCGGGAGGTTGTTCAGCCCCTTTTCTGCTTTTCTCCAGTCGTAGGACTCTTGCCAGTACCTTACCAATCTTTTGACGTCGGCAAGGGGAGCACCCACTAGAAGGAAGCTTGTCAGTTACTGCCTCTCGTGGTTTATCTCAGCGCAATGAGAATAGTGTCATTATTCCAGAATAGGGCATAATCCATCGTCGATTCGCACTCTAGGGAGGGAAAACAATAAGCGACTAGCAACTTGAATGTCTACTTACTATCCCATCCTGCTTCATCGAGTTCATCGGGAAACTTGGCTAGAGACAACCGAGTCTTCAAGTCCCTTAGACGCGCGTCATCGACTGCAATGGTATACGGCTTGATATTTGCCATAGTAGTAGGTTATGGGGTGAAAACAACTGTTTGCTTCAAAGTTTGATGACAATCTAATATCAAGGACCAGACTTTGATGGTTCTGTCCGGAAACTATCAGATATAATACAGTACAGCAGATTGGAGCAAATTGCACGCCTACGTGGAATACATCATCATATGCAACTTCAAAGCTTTATATTTTGACTACTTCACCTGTTTGCTGCTTTGCTAGATGAATAATGCGTTGAAGTGCTGGAGATTTGCTGAGTTAAGCGCCCGCAGATGAAGGACGAAGGGCGCGTTATGGGGACGTGTAGATGACGTTGCAAAGGGCGTAAGGCAGCTTGACTACAACCCTGAACTGCCCGATTTCATGCATGATGCACGCTTCACCTAGGTAACTGAGTAACAACCGTCAATGTTTTCGCATCATCTAGACTCCAACGTAGAATAATTCGGTATATGAGGTATTCTGCTAAAATTTTATTGGATCGTTGGTGTCACAAGTATCTACCTCTTAATAACAGATATGGGACGATATTGGGTCGATGTCGGATTGATTCCTATACGGCCACTTTTGATATTGAAAGAATACGCAATGTCTTGCAGAGGACGGAAAATGTTATTGCATGCAGGACATTACATAGCAATGCACATCACTCCACCACTTGGATTCGATTGGGGGTTGATAGACCACCCGATATACTTATTAAAGGTGTACACTCGGAGCGATTGCTTGAATACATATGCGTAGCGTAGGAAACAAAGTCCCGGTGTCGTAGGTTGAAGGATAATCAATGATCATGCCACGAATGAGATCACTGAAGGGATCCGAGTTGGTGCTTTATGTCACAGGGCTTGGGGTTCCCTGGGCGCAGAGGCTCGTTGCTGGGCGCACGGGCCCCATAAGGGCTAGAACGCCGCGATTACGTATTAGGTCTAGCAGGTCGAGGTCAATAACTGGCCAGTGCACACATCAGGGCTGACTAAAATTTGTTGACTTTCGTCGAAGTAAACAATTCTGATGTCAGTCTTTCTTCCCCACAACTTCTTCAATGTAATTTCATCATCCCATTAACACGCTTCCATATTGCTCCGTAGCCCACCTTGCTTCAACTGAATCTACTTTAGTCGACTGAAACACCACTCAAACTGTCTTGAAGTCACTACCAATTAACCATGGCGCGTCGCTCAGCTCGCCTCGCGAGCGCTTCCAAGGTAAGTAAACATCAATCGAATCTACACACCGCCTCGACATTCGCGTCGCATTCACCCCTTAGACAAACTGCTAACATGCGCATCTGCTATCAGATGGCTACGGCATCACCAGCACCTCAGTTGGTATCTGTAATTGAACAAGAGGAACCTATCTCGACGCCTGCAAAGAAGGCTTCGAAACGCCTCAACACCATCGCATCCTCCCCAATGCCCCAACCCGCTACTCCTGCTGTCGCTACACCTGTCAAGCTACCTATGTCGGAGATGCACCCCAGCAAGGTTCACCCCACTACCGCCGCGCCTTCGTCAGGTCTGAAGCTTGGATTTGTCGATATCGACTACACCAAGCCCGCCGCACAGGCTCCTGGCGCTATCCAATCCACCCCTTCCAAGACCCCCTTTCCGTCGTCAGACTTCACATTTCGATATACTAAGCTCCATGGTGATGGTGACAATGGACTGAGTCTTGAAGCTAGACGGATGATGGATGGGCTTCGTGAGGATGCTGCAAAGATCCGGGTTGACCTTGAAGCTAAGCGTGACCAAGAGAAGCTCGAGGCTGAGTTGAATGATCGACGCGAGATCCGCAAGGCCAAAGGCAAGGCTGGTCGCTACAGCGCAGCTCACATGGCTGAGTTCAAGAAGATGGATTCTATTGAGAATCATCCCTCAGCATTCCGCGCCGCTCCTGGCCGTTTCACCCCCTTGAAGAAAGGCCTCAAGCGCACCCAATCGAAAGCAAACTTGGATGAACCCGACTCAGTACGATCTAAGAAAGCCTCCACCCGCCCAGTGCCCAAGTCTCCCGAGAAAGAACAGGAGCAACCAGAGTCTCCCGTCAAGCGTGCCAGGCAGCGATTGGATGACGACGTCTCTGCCCTCCGCCCCGTCTCGCGAGATGGTAGCTTTATTCCTCGACCCAAGAGCAGCGGCAATGATTCACTTCATAGTAGCATTCCCCGCTCGAAGTCTCTGGCTAATCTCATGACCCCGACTAAGGCGTCGCTTGCCCGCGCGAACAGCGTCAAGACTCCCACTACCACGTTAACGAAGACTCCTAGCAAGCCCGACCTTGGTGGTCTTGCCAAATCTGTGAGCAAGCCGAATCTTGCTAGTCTAGCTAGAGCCTCTAGCAAGAGAGGCTTTGACACCTTGAGGAAGGCAATGACCACGAATAACCTGAGTGCCGACAAGCAGCCTACCGATGTCCAAACTCCTGGTCGATTTGATAGAGTCAAATCAATCCTGAAGAGACAGATTAGCGGCTCCAAGTCCAAGTCCCAAATCCCTCAGCTTGTTGCATCTCCTTCACAGGCCTCTCTTCATCAGAGTATTGACGAGGAAATACCCCAGGCGCCTTTCACCACGCCGGGGCGCAAACCTGAGCGACACGTGAACTTCACCCCCATGACCAAGCGATCCACCATGATCCTGAATTCTCCGTCGCCTGTCAAGTCGAGCATTCCGCGCTCAAGGGCTTTGGCCCAGCTTCAATCTAGCGGCTCCGCTGCCGACAAGCCCCTGCACAAGGCTGCTGAGGGTGAGGTTACTTATCCCGATCTCTCTGCTTACTGTCGAGATGTCAAGGAGGACACGGAGAAACCTAGTAATATTCAGTTCCCTGAGTCAGTCCCTGGGACTTTTACTTTCCGCAGCGACCACACAATCCGGTTTGACAGCCCCTCTCCTAAGGGATTTGGTGGCGCTGCCGGCCAGGCTAGTATCCGTCATGTTCGCAACTCTATTCTGCCTACTAGCCGAATGCCCGGTTGCTTCCCTCGTCCTTCCGATGTGTCCCCCAACAAGGAGAACAAGGCTCCTTCACTAGGACTCGGTATTCCCCACGGAATGTCTAACAAGAAGAGACACAGGGCTAGCTGGGACGAGGAAGAAGATGATGAGGCCGACAAGCGTGCCGCGAAGAAGTTACGAAAGGATCCCCCAGTTGAAGGACATGCCCTTGTTGCGCCTCGACTTATTGCCCAGGCATCCCCAACCAAGAAGGCTGGCAGAAACCCCCATACCCCGAGTCCACAGAAGAAGGGCGGCCTCAGCCTTAGCCGACTGAACATGCTCGCTCGGCCTAAGGTCCGAAAGTGATCGGACTCCGAGCCATTGGTGTCACGCTCGGCGATCTTTGATGTCTCGATACATTGGTATTGCAAATCGAATTTTGGCACCTTTCAAGGTCGCACAATGCAACAGCTCCGGCTTGTGTAACCATCCTATCCTGGAGCATCTGCATTAGATTGTCCCACAGAAGCATAACGGCGTCACAGGTTCCATCTCAAAGGCTTGAGATGCGTGTAAATTACTTTTTCAGACTTTTGTTCCTTCGGAAAACCTCACGGATGTACTTCCCGCTCGCATAGGTTGATTTTGATGCATATGAGGTTTGCGAAGGGCATCGCAGGGCTACGAAAAGCAGGAAGTGCAGGAAGTTTTATGAAAGGACCGGCAGTTTTGTCCCGCGTATTGAGGGCGGCGTTGGTTGGCATACTGACGCGAATCGGAAAGTTCATAGGGTCTAGGGTTTAATGATGATCACGACAGGTAATTCGCGGTTGCTACAGCAGCAGAAGTGAATAAACCTAATTTAATTGATAATTCGTAACTTCCATGGAACTGCCTACCTCCTAAGTCTCTGTCTAACTCGCAATCCCCCTGCCAGAAGGGGCTTCTAGTAACAACTTCCACTTCCTCTACTCATGTTACCTAGCTAGTCAAGCCGAATTTCTTCTACACCTACCTTGCCTTGAACCTAGAAAGACCTGCTATTAGATCTACAACATTATCTCATTATTGTACTCCCCAATGCGCCATTGTAGCGCCTTGACATAAGTCGTTCATTTGATATCATTCATTCGTCGACGTATAACAATAATTCTGTATACTAAATAATTATCACCTTTATAAGGTCTTCCCCTTGATATTAAAATGCCACCTGTTTCAAACCCACCACCACACCCACACCTCTTCACCTGCACCTTCTGCTGGCACCTCTCGCGCGGCCCTCCCCACGTCCTCGGCCGCTCCGCCCGCCTCACCTGCGAGTCCTGCTACCGCAGCCTCATCGACCTGGCCATCTGCTAGGTGTGTGGCGAGGTCATCTTCCGCGGCGAGGAGTGCGTGAGCCTCGGGTGGTGCTTCTGGCACCGCGCGTGCTACGGCTGCTTGCTCTGCGGCAGCAAGGCCGTTGTTACGGGGCCTACGCTCGCGGAGCTGTTCGATGGCGATGATGGGGGGAGTAGAGACGAGGATGGAGTTGGAGCGGGGACCGGGAGGGAGATCGCGGAGGTGCCGACTTGTGCCAATTGCGTCGTGGAGTGCGAGATCGACTCTGCGAATGAGCAGGTCGTTGTGCAGAATGCGCTGCGGAGAATGGATAAGGTGGATGGAGGCATGGCCCGCAAGAGATGGGAAAGGAAGGATGGACGGATTAGTAGGCGGGCGGTCGGGGAGATCAAGAGGGTGCCGGCTGCTTCTAAAACCGTCAAGGTGAGAGCTCGCTAATGTCGGTGTTGTGTAACAGCGGCTTACATTATGTACAGAGCCCACCCCAGCACCAGTCATCCAGGCATACCTCGCATTCTTCTCATCTACCGACTGATGGCGCCTTGAGCGGTTCGGCCGATGATAGCGATGGTGCAAACTGTGTTGTCCCCTTAGACTCTACCATCTACATCTCAGTTCTAGACCCCCTCGGCGAGCCTGCTTTCAAGCCCAGTCCTACGAAGCCGATCCCAAGATGGATGCAGTGGCTTCCAAATCAACGACGTCGTTCTCGATGGAATGGGCCTCGACCTTACTCCATTCTTGACGATCACTTTCCTTCTAGTTCTGTAACACCTACTAATAAGCTTACTTCCAAAATACATACATTTTGTCCAACAATTCCTACCCAAGTTCAGCGCCATTCAGCAGTTTCCCCGCCTCCGCCTAATTGTCACCGTACGCCTCATGGTTCGGAGTACGATAATTTGACCGAATCAATTGTCACAGCTCTAAAGGGGCCTTCCTTCGTCCTAGACGAGCCATTAAAGCGCCCATCGTCGCGGCTCACCCACTCGACACGGCATAGCCCTAGGACCAACACAGCAATGGGAGAATCCGCCGCGTCATCCAACCCCCTGGAAACCCTGCCATCTCGCAGCCGCTCACCATACGCTCCCCGACAACCCTCGCCTCTCGGTATGCGTGAAGAGCAACAGGGCAGCAGAGAAAGGGCTTCATCGCGGAAATCGTGTCTCCGCCGCCCCTCATCGCCACTCGCCGACCAGGTGGCCGCTCACCTCCAACGCTACATCCGCCGGACGCCGCCAGCGCAGTCCAGGGAGTTCATCAACTTGTACAGACCCATGGAGACTTCGACGCCAAGCATCGCGGTGCCCGGTCGAGATCACAGCAAGATAGTGGGCGATGGACGGAAGATCCGAAATATGCTTGCTCGAGAGCGTACACCGTCGCCGCTGGGCGGGCGTGCTGTAGGAGGAGATGGAGGGCCCGGGCAGGTTGTTACGGATGCGGGGGAGGTGGTGGATCTCCGGAGCGTGAGGAAGAGGTCCAGTTTGCAGAGCGAGATCAAGAAGTTTCTAGGTGGGAGAGGGCTTGGGAGGGGAGGGGAGTGACGGGTTGTGTTTGTAATGACTGGTACCTGTGTGTATGCTTTAAGGGGAGGATTGGCGTTCGATAGGTAGCATTAGGTTGTATACATTACGATTCGAAGATGATACTGCAGTTGCATTGGGATGTGCTTGTAACCCCTGGATACTAGTGGGGAGATCGTAATGATTTCCTCGGACGAAGAGCGATGGCCGGGCAAATGTTCAAATCATATACGAACATAAGCATGCTTATGGTGAACAGAACCGCTATCGTCTTGTCTGGAGTCTAAAATACGAGACCGCAAATTAATATTGGCAGATTCTACTCTGTACCTTCTAAAAATTTCATTTCATATCAATTATGCTATGGAGCCGGCTATATAAAAGACGACTCACATAGCTTATATTCCATAACTCTTTGTCAAAGTAGTTTGAGTGGTCAGGAAGGGCCTGGGTTAGTCCGTTCGTACGAGATTCGAGATTGTATGTGACATCCAGTTTCCTAATTGGGAATACGTTCGTCGATTTAATTGGTCGACCTCTTCACACCAACCGCTATAAACCGGCTGCCCTACGTACCTAGTGTAGAACTTCATTTAATAACGCACCTGTTACCGTATTAGACCTATATTGAGTTTTCCGATATATTCATCGCAGTACGGGTCTATACCTTAAGACCGCCCCAATAGAACCGAATCTTGTAGGGGAGTATAGAGGCCTTTCGTTTGTATCGAGCCAGTTTGGGATCCCTTGTGCCTAGCCAAAGTCGGGAGGAACACTTCATCAGTAGTCCTTTCGACGATATAAATTGGACCCTCACCTCGCTGCAAAAAAACCTGGAATGGTATTCGTCGGATGTTAAGGGGCGTGTTGTGCCTACTGAATAGCCATTCACAGACGTTTATGCTCCTAAGTATATGCTGAATGGTTAGCTCCCGTAAGAGCGACCCATGCATTGGTGAAGTCTTCGTAAGGGCCACCATGGGATGAATTTAAGCTATAGATAACGTGATATAGTTTCTCGAACCAACTGATTCAAAGCATAGGTGTATTATAACGTCTTGCGTCTCCGAGTCGTTTAACCATATAGTGATAGGAGTTCTTGAAGCCTTAGAGACTAAGTTTATATTAGGGACTTATACTAGATTGCAAAGTTCTAGATAGTGTGATAAGTAGTATATTGGATGTGTATTCCAGTTTAAATGTGGTTGAGACCGGTGAGTATGCTGCTCGCCTTCGGGTTTGCTACTCTTATGGCACCGTCTTCTATTTTGACTCTAGCTAAGAACGAGTTAGTAAAAAAAAAAAAAAAAAAACCATTTACCACTATGACAAGTTAATCAAGATATATACAAGCTGAATTCCTTCTATCGAGCCTTTGGTATTGTTGTAATACATGTCTTAAACGATATAGTGAAGGTACGTACTGGCCTTTTAAATGGGTTTAGTGTGCCACGTAAATCCGGGGTAGCAACACAAACGTTGATTGGTTTTATGTCCTAAAAGATGCCTGGCCCTTGCATCACTAGCCACGATTACAGCACCCCCTTGTCTCTCTTCCCTGCCCCTCCAATTCAATCCTCATCTCTACATTTCGATTGGGAAGGCCTCTACCTCTGCGATAGCACACGCAATCGTCGCGCGAACAACTTCAAATCCTTCCTTCGTTATTTTAGAGTGCCTCCAACCACACATTCACCATGGCACCAATAGCGCGCGTCGACCACGACGCTCTTGAGCGTAAGCCTCACCCAATCCCCAACGCAATCCTGTAAATCCATACTAACCTACCCCCGACACAGAGCAGCTCAAAGACACCATCCAAACGCTCACCAACGTAATGGTGCAAGTAACCAACTACGACGCCACCACATCGTCGTCCTCCTCCACTGCCCCGGCCGGCGCCGCCTCCAGCACCACCACCGGCACCACCCCATCCTCCACATCGCGCTCCTCGCGCGACGTAATCGCCAACGAACTCCGCACGCTGTCCTCGAACCTGCAAGCGATCCACGCGCGGGCCATCGACACGAGCGCGGAGCGGGCGCTGCCGTCGATCCCGCCGGAGCTGATCCAGTACGTGGACAACGGGCGCAACCCGGACATCTACACGCGGGAGTTCGTGGAGCTGGTGCGCCGCGGCAACCAGCTGGCCCGCGGCAAGCAGGGCGCCTTCGCCTCCTTCCGCGACGTGCTCGCCGGCGAGATGGACAAGGCCATGCCCGAGCTGCGCGACGACACGGCGAGCGTGCTGGCGAATACGAGGGGGAAGAGGAGGKGAGGAAGAAGATGATGATGATGATGGATAGGCATGAATGACGATGATAGAGCTTTGAGGTTGGGATCGCTGCGGTTCTTGAAGGCTGCCAGACTAGGTTGTATCCCTTGGAGGGCAGTAGTCTTCCCATCTGAACCTAAAATGTTCCTTCATGAAGTGGAGGAGGCTACTGCATGCATGCGTAGATTGGCGTTCCGGTTGCGTTTCTAGTAGAGGCATTTTAATGATATTTTGATGCACCGAAGCATTATCAGAGGCAGAATTTGACTATACCCAGGGGATTATACCAATGAGACCGGTTGTAAGCTTACATCATCAAATCACAATCATAACCAGTCACTATTCGATACAAGTTTATAATTTAAATTGACTCAGAAGATCTGAAATTCATCGATTCATGTTGTTCATTACAGCGAATTAATCCTCGCAAACCTTGCCCCCATTTTTGTCTACCAGATTCGAACCTAACCTTATGTACCTACCTAGGTACCCAGCTGCGATCACTCATCGTCAATGTAAATTCTGACGATGCTCTGATCATGAGTAAACAAGACGGGCCATTTAGCTCTTTATAATCTTGATCAATTCCGCCACGATAGCATCGCCGGCTTCTTTGGTACCAGCCGAGCCGCCAAGGTCCTTTGTTCGGACCCCACCGTCAATGACGTTCTTGACCGCCTTCTCAATGGCGTCAGCCTCGTTCGGTAGTGCGAACGAGTATCGGAACATCATGGCGACGGAGAGGATAGTTCCGATGGGGTTGACAATMCCCTTGCCTGAGATGTCGGGTGCCGAGCCTAAAAGCAGCTCGGTTAGTGTCCAATCGATTAAAGAATAGGGGGAGGGCAGTTTTTTTCTTTTCTTCTTTTTCTTGGAAGGGGGATGGGGGAAGACTCACCGTGGATCGGCTCGTAAATGCCGTTGCACTTAGACTTGCCATCAGGAATGCCGCTCAGACTAGCACTCGGGCTCAGTCCAATACTTCCGGGGATGACACTCGCCTCATCACTAACAATGTCGCCGAACAAGTTACTCGTGACGACGACGCCGTTCAAGCCGCGCGGGTTCTTGACCATGATCATAGCCGCGCTGTCAATGAGCTGGTGCTGGAGCTTGAGCTGAGGGAACTCCTTGGCCATAGTCTCGGAGACGACCTTGCGCCACAGCCGACTCGTGGCCAGCACATTCGCCTTGTCCAAGCTCCAAACAGGGGCGGGAGGGTCGCTCGCGAGCGCGAGGTGGGCAGCGAGCCGCGTGATGCGCTGGACCTCGGCGCGCGAGTAGACCTCGGTGTCCCAGGCGTCGTCGTCGCCCTCCTTGCGCTCGCCGAAGTAGATGCCGCCCGTCAGCTCGCGGACGACGGTGAAGTTGGTGCCGCGGCACACCTCGGCCTTCAGCGGCGAGAAGTCCACCAGCGAGTCCGCCGGGAAGAAGCACGGCCGCAGGTTGCCGTACGTCTGCATCTCCTTGCGCAGCCTCAGGATGCCCTGCTCCGGGCGCACGGCGCCCGTGCCCCATTCGGGACCGCCGATGGCGCCGAGGAGGACGGCGTCGGCGGCCTTGGCGGCCTCGAGGGCTTCGTCTGTGAGGGGCGTGCCGTGGGCGTTGATGGAGCACTGTGTTTTTGCGCATACGCGGTTAGTTGGGGTGCTCGGATCTCCTCAAGGCTGAGGTGGTAGATGCTCGGAGATTGGGGGGGGTTGAACTCGGAGAACGGGAGCGGGAGAGAACGTACGCCGCCTAGTAGATGTTCTTGTAGGTTGAACTTGACGCCGCGGGAGCTGTTAGACTCGATCGCCTTGATGACCTAGTGGATCGCAATGTGTGTTAGCATCTTGTTTCTGACCAAGGCTGTGCTCGCGTGATAGCCGTGCTGCTCTTGCTTTCCGTGCCTATTTTTCGGAGAACAACGTACCTTAACGGCCTCGGCTACGACCTCGGGACCGCAGTGGTCTCCGCCGAAGACGACGATGTTAAACGTGGACATTTTCAAGAATCAGGTCAATTGGGAACTATAAGGCTTTGGGAGTATTTGCAAGTTGATTGCAGGGAAGATGGGATTGTGTAGGAGGCAGGTAGGAGGAAGGTATTCTGTGCAAGGCTCCGGTTTTGTTCCAGTCAAGGGATGTAACGTCGAGCAGAGCATCAAGCAACAACGAAAAAGTTGACCGGAGCTGCCCCGCGTTCAGTAGCTGCTCCTCCCGAAAGGTACCCCGCGGTGCCGATCTCGGCGTTGTACCTATCCCTTGCTAGCTCCTTTGTAATTCGGCCGAGCCGCACCCCTGAGGAATGCTTCAAAGTTGCAACAATTGAACCGATTGCCGATTACCGATTACTCCGATGACTATTCGATTGTCTTTGTAGATGGCCGTTTACGCTATATTTTCTTGGGAGTTAATGTGTCCTTAATCAGGCACGATTTGGTAGGTACTTTAGATGACTTATGAGACTGTTATAGTACCTGTATGTATGTACCTAAATGGAGACTGCCGCATGAGAAATAATTCATCACATCAACGTGGAATCCCATATACAAGTCATGACAGCCCTTGCGTTATGTAGTTGGATGTTTAGACATTAAATATTAAGACTCGGATCTGGTTGGGTAGCAAATTCGTTAACAAAGAGACCTCTCGCACATTTCATAATGCATGTAAAAGCCCCGTCACAAAGTAAGTAGCGGGCCATCACATTGAGACCCCAGCCCCCTAATTTCTCAAATCATCGCGTCTTCATTGCTACTCATCATCTACTACGAAGTATAGATCAGGGTATCATTGTGTACACAAGGTCCCACAGCTGGGACCTGGTAGAACTGTTTCTATCCCCCGTCTATAATATCCAGTGAGCGCCATTCACACATATCCCTGTCATGACGGACAAAAGTAGAAATCACACAATATGCCCAGTCTCCATGCATACTAGGTCTCATCGTCATCTAAACGACTTGAACGATTTGTGCGCTAGTGGAGACGTGTTAGATGCTCGAGGGTTCGGCTGTCCGGTGTTTCTGCGTATCTCCCTGCCTCGCATCCCGTGGGCGTTCGGTGTGTTGGCGCAAAAGGCACAGATATATACGCTCGGAAGAGTCTGCCGGGTGATATTGATGCATTTGCCATGAAGCCACATCTCACATGATTTACTAGAATAGGATTAGTCACGGTATTTGACCATCATACAAGCCAACTACGCCGGGGAAGAAAGGAGACGGCAGGGGTACCATTGAACCATATAATGATTACCATGCATGTGGTTGTTATTACAAACACACCGAACCTGGCGAGCCCGGTCAGTAGACGGAGTACGAATATCGGTGGTCTTTAATGAGACAGGAGTCGCTGTCGAGCTGGAGCTGTATGCCGACCGTGACGCAAAGCTCTGATTTATATTCGACGTCTTCCTCTGGCGACTCTCCATAACCTTGCGCAGTTCGCTTGCTGCATCGCCGCGGTTGCCGCCACCAGCTGCGTTCATCACCGTCTCGGCTTCACTTTCAGCATCGTTATCTGGCTCATTATAGAAGATCCCGAGACTACTCGTGCTCTGGTCGCTAACACTCCGTTGGGAGGAGTGAAAAGAATGGGATGACGGTCTTCGCGGCTCTGGTAGCGCGAATGACGTGTTTCGGCTAGGAATGATGATGGGTTCGTCATCCGTCGACGAATCGTCGTCTTCAGAAGATGCCCAGCTTTTCCCCTTGCCTCGCTGCCCCTGTCGATGACGTACAACTGTCGGCGTTGTATCATCATCAATGACGATTGTCGTCGTCTCTGCTCGAGCTCGACCTCTCGAATCGATCGTGAACTTAACTGATGTTTGAGTTCGTGGAGCTGGCGTCTCGGGAATAGAAGTCAAGCTAGGCAGACGGTGCTGGTGACTCTTTAGCGGCGATATTCTTCCATTTGGTCTAGATCCCTGGGATGCTGATCTTCCAACATTCTGCATCGTGGGTCGCGTGGCTGGTGCAATATTGGGCAGAGTGGATGTTTTGCTGACAGGCTTCCGACTTAGTTTCTCGGTGGAACTACGTGAGAGCCCAGGTCGATCGGATGGTTTGACTGGCGAGCTTGCGGACGCTCGGTTCACTTTCTTACCCATGTCTATCTCTTTGGTGCTAGCCGAGCGGCGGACTGTCGAACGTTTTGGTGCTTTAGCGGCTGATGCGACAAGGTCTGGCTGCGAAAAAGATTGCATCAAGGGGGGCTGCGACATGGGATTGAAGGGAGCAGGTTCCATGCTGGACGACGGAGGCCTGGTAAATAGAAGGCCAGGATCCACGCCGCCATTTTGGCTCATCATGGCAAAAGAGTCGTCTGCGGAGGCAGGGAAAGACGAGCCATACATCGATGCATCTGCAGCACTCGTATCTAAGCTTAATGGCGGCTTCGGCGCAATTGCCCGTTCCTTCTTCACCGGCGGATTACTTTCTTGGCTTTGCGCAGGAACGGTACCTGTTTCTTGGAACATCTCGTTTGATTTGCCCCAATCCAGGGAGTTCATAGGTCGGTGACTAGGAGTCTGAAACATGTTACCGCTGGCAGTGGAAAAGTCAAGGTCCATCCCGCCCATATCAGTATCCCAGAACATGCGCGAGTCTCCAAAGCTGGAAGTAGCCGGCGCCGACATTGGGTATCCGAATAGATCGGTGGCGCTAGGCATGTAGTTCGACATATGCTGCTGGTGCGGCGTGCCCGCTACGAACTCCTGTTCGTACCCATCATTTTGCATGGTGTCTGTCTGCAGCTTTGGGACAAGGCGCCGCTTTCCCTTATGAGTAGACGGTGGCGGTGTAGCTGTTTGAGTCTTATCCCCTTGCGCTGTGTCTCGGCAGGCCTTCTTACTAGACAGCTGTTGCGAACCAGCTCGGAAGCCCGCCTCCGTTGGGCTTTGGCCAGTTATTAAGGAACCCGGAGAGGACGGCAGCCGCCTAGAAGGATCAACGGGCGGTAGAGGTAGGTTCGGGTTCGGCGAGAAGTGGGTAACATGGGTTGCTATTTCAGCGGCGATACTGTCGGTGGAGAGAGGCCTCTTGTGGTTCGAAGACCGAAAGGGCGTAGAGATTGAGAAGTCGACAAAGTGGCCGTGGGAGGAAGCCTTCAAATTGCCAGGAGTCGAGTTGAAGACGGAATACTCTTCGGCAAACTGAGGTGTCCAGCCAGAGGAATCCTCGAACGAGGCTCGGTTGTTCTTTGGGGTTTCGAAGACTGAGCTCGGGAAGCTGGTGGAGGTCGGGGTTTGTTTGGGGGTTGGAGGCTGAGCGTTTGGATCACCAAAGCTGCAGACCGGAATCAGCACCGAGACAAGTGGGAAGGGAGAATTGAAGTGTCTTGCCTGGGAGTCGGCTGGTCTCCACTCATAGCAAAGTCTCTCTCGCTCGCTGAAGCAGAAGCAGAAAAGATTGATTGCTTCCGTGAGGTCGGTGCTGTTCTTCAAATTCGTTTATCATTGAACATTATCATATCTATAGTCGTTTGCTGAGGCGTGAGGAGGTACGGAAAGAAAGTCGTTTGCAAGCTTCAGGCACAACTACGGGCCAGGACGTTCATGTTAGTCGGGGTCTAAAGTCGGACTCGAAGAGTTAGAATCACACGAACCAATTAGAGAACGTGGGTAACAATTATGTATCATTAATTCTGGTCTAGACGACGAAGAGAGAGAGAAAGAAAAATCATGCAGCCAACGATGGTTGTCGAGGTGAAGAGGAACCGTTGGCACTTAAAGTGGATAAAGTTCTAGGTAACAGCGGGTGCCTTGAAGTTTTAAGGAAGTTTGTTAGGTAAAGCTGTCGGGTAAATTTTAGAGTACAGACTAAGGTAGCTGAGGTCTGTGCTTGCGTGGGAGTTACTAAACCTGGCAATGCTTTTTTTGTAAGTCGCAAGCCTGCAAGGAACACCTTTTCGATAAGTGTAACGAGGGGCACCGAGTGATGCCTAGATCGATTATGAGGCAGGTACATATTCGCATGTGTCTAAGACCTCACTATCCACAGGGGATGGCTAATGACGCCTTCTAATAACCCCCCCCCCCCCCCCCCCAAAAAAAAAGCACACCTATTGTTGAGGATTATGTTCGTGTTATGACATAGCAGTAAAGGAGAAATAATCGATTGGCTACAAGCTCTTGACCTAGGAGACTAACTAAGGTGGACGAGCGGCGCGTAAGCCTCCTTGCAGAGGGACCTCTCGTAACCTGCCATCGCAACGCTACCATAGGTGAAGTCCAGGGTTATCCCCGCAGTGGGCTATATAACTGATAATAGCTAGACTTGTGGTAGTATGTCAACTTATCCGACACGGGAACGATTATGAATTTCTCTTGACCGAAGCTCCGTCATGTCATTTGGGTATTACTCGGACCGGGCCTTGAGTGTCAAATGTCATTCCCGTGAAAAAAGGATGATGGCATCGTTGCAATTCGACATCCTCTCACATATTGTGTTAGCCCGTTACCACGGTTGCTTGCAGCTATGAGGGATCCGGACCTGCAGAACCGCGCATACTCCATCTCCGCCAAGCGAGCGAACTATTGTGCTTACTGCGGCAGTGCGGTACCAGTTCGGAGGATTATCCCAATATTTCCAACGCCTATGAGTTGTCAATTGCTTTAATGCAGGAGCAAATTAGATGGCTGAATCTCCCAGTAGCATCGACGATAGCAACGAGACATACTAATTATGTAGCATGTATGCAGTATAATGTATGTGATATTCGGTCGAATCCCAGTGGATCGCGCTAGGTTGTCGAACAGTTGGCCTATAGAAAAAGACAAGAGAATTTCCGCCCAAAAGATACCGAGTGACGGGTCGTACTATGGCATTCAGAGATTTAGGACCTGCATTAGATGGAACAAGAATGAGTCAACAGAGGAAGAACCATCTCCACATGTCAGTCTATCTTGCCTACTTTAGTTAATACCAAGAAAAGGACTCGGTTGATAGGCAATAACTCGAAGCTATAATCAGGCCTTTCCCCACCCACGGCAAACATGATCGCATAAGCTTGGAATAATGAATGCGAGAGCTTGTGCTGAGAGTAAGAATTAACTGATGCGTCTTGTTGCCTGTCAATCAGATCATATCCGCTAGTGCGACACATGAAGCTGTGAGTTGACATCCCGCGAAGCCTAAAGTCTTGGCCTATCGAGGTGCCTGAGTCCTCTGATAGGCTGGGCGCCATGGAAATAGCTGTTTGTGTTAATTGCTCGATGGTTGGTGGCTTGCAGCACACGAATAAGAACCGCCAGCCCTAAGCTGACTTTTGCTTGGACCTGTTGGCGCCAATATGTCTCTTGTTTGCTTCAACAGACGCCCGAAGCCATCATCGTAGTCTCAATTGCATGCGCAGTTGAGTACCTAGGTAGAAATACAAAATCTTGTTGGTAGTTTAAATGTAACGCAGCTTTAACGGATGTAGGATTAGACGCCGGACGATGTCGCAAGTCCGTCTAATTCAAGCGACGTCTGTGATACTCTAATTGTGAATCTTTAAATAGAGATCATAAGTTGTGTGTATCTAGCCGGAGAGACCCGAGCCGCCGGGCGGGAGCGCGTATTTTCTCTATCATACGTCAGACGGACGGTAGATAGTTCCTGGCAAACATTTGCTACGCGACATATGTAGATGAGACTGCAAATGACAGGTTTCCTGATCTGGAAGGCTTAGTGACGTCGTCGTCGGATATATATCGTACCTTGCATAGTCCTGTGGCTTKAATGGKCTCAATATTAATAGCAAACCCTTGTAGAACATCGAATGTGCATCAATTCGTCATCGTGACACAGAAATATCAACTCCGCAAAAGTCCATGTGCTCGGTGTTACGCTGGCTGGAGAGATATATTAAATAGTTCGATCTGGTTGAAATAATTGGAAGTGGTTGGAGTTTGAAGATGCATGTGAAAGGTTTAGGGGTCAAGGTACGTACTTCGTAGGGGAATGATAACGGTATGTGATTGGTCACTTTAGTTTATGCTATTTCCCAAAACGTGCCTATTAAACCTCCGCACTTTCATCTTCGCACCTACCTACCACAGAATAGTTCCGAAGTTCTCATTTCCCCTGAAGCGACTAGGTGGACCTTCCTTGGAACTTCTCAGAGTAAGACATCATACAACGTCGTCGCTGCCACCCCTTTCACTCTTGCCGCTGCGGACATGTATCGGTAGGGAGAGCTACATCATAATGTACATCAGTCCCACTATGTAAGGTACGTACTGAAGTTGCAACTCTCAGTACAATCACTCAGATGTAATAAAGACTGTGTTCTTGGCGGGGKAAGCCTTTCTTGTTGAACTAACCAGGCTCTATGGACTTCTATTGTAAATTGAGAACAGAGATGATGGACTTACCTAGTTGATCTATGGCAATTAACTATAGGAATCGGACTGTGTAAAGATATACGGTGTAGCTTTCGCGAGCGGATCTTTAGAATCATTCCTGGAAAAACTGGTTAGGATGTAGGTATAAAGGTATCGAGCAGGAGAAGTTGTGAAGTGGCATCTTGTACTACATGTATCGCGACATGCCCTGCCCAGTGTAACATGTGCGACTCTCGGAAGGCGCGTGTTGATCGACTTGACCAATACGCATGACATACATACTTCAAGCTAAGCTCTCTCAAGTAGAGAAGCCGCCAGTGATATTAGTATTAGCTCACTAACTAAATTTTAAATTCAGCTAAACGCATCCGCCTACTCCGTGGGGGTGGCGTAGAGTGAGACGATAGAAATCAAGCGGGAGCAACACCTTTTTTCCGTTGCGACGCCCTCTTTAACATAGTTTGTGCCTTAGGCACATGAACTTCTAGGAATTATTTAGCCATCGAACACCATATTTACAAGGGATGTGAGGAAGATCATAGAGAAGCGTTACCATTGCCGCGACGTGTGAAGACGCCATCTTCAATGTCTGTGTTCAAGGCAAAAGCAGTCCAGCATATCGAAAATAGCCGGCCAAAATCGTGAGTAACCCAACGATGTTGATGCTCGTACAGGCCCTGGAAAACGATGTCGTTCGCATGACACGATTCAAACTTAGTGGGATGCCCCTTCAGGGCCCTGAGCGCCGGGAAAGCTCCTCGCGAAGAGCTGAGCAGCATGGACGAGAAGAGTCTAGGTCAAGAAGGAAAGCTCTTCCCAGACTCTTCGGATGTCTAGAACCGACGGGACATCTAGACCGGAAGACAGTGATCCAAGCGTATGACTATGAAATAGCCACACTAAAATAAAAGTAGACTGAAAACGTCCTAGAGCGATAATGGGAATTAGCGTTGAGGCTTCGGATATAGGGTATAAGCGGATAGAACATACATCTTTGTATGTCTTCTACCAACGTGGCCTGAAACAATTTCTGACAAGCCAGAACGCATAGATGTCCAAACTGACACTGCAGTGGGCGAGGCATATATGCCATAGTCACAGACCGGTCTCAAATGACACCTATGATGATCAGCTCTACGTATCCGACTTTGCGGGCGTGCTGATCTATCTGGTAGATCTATCGTACTCGCGAACCGGATGTCCCCGGCATCTAAACCCCCTTTTTCGGAAGGGGAACCATCACTGCCGACTTATTACTACTAGCCTCCAAAGAAAAAACGCCACGCGGGATAATCAGGATCTCTCTGCGAATGATACAGCCATGACGTGACGCAAGAGTAGGAGTGAAGCTCCTCCCTTCATTCATGTAAGCCACGGTTGTACACGTCGTAAGCAGGATGGCGCCAGCGCAAGCCACTCGAGTCTACTATGTAGAAGATATCTCAAACTGCACATGCACTTATGTCGAAGGAGCGAACCCATCTTATATAATCTCTCAGGGAGCACTAGTGACGTACATGGAACGACTCGACGAACGCGGGAATGTCGGGATAGGAACCAAGTCTCTCTGGCTGTCCCTATAAGATGACACCTATGCCTGCTATAAACGGGTATGAAAGAAAGTCACATGCCCAAGAAGCGGGATCTAATGGATAGCCGGCGTGAAACCCCAATCTTAACACCACAAATAATACATTGTAGTTTTGGGAGAAGGCTCGGAACCAAAGGAAAACCCATACACGGAACTCAAATGCCGTAAATGGCGGACTCAGAAAAAAGAAATATTTCCATATTTCCTAGAGGCTATCAATAGGTCATTCAATTTCCCCTTGATTCTATCTTATGGAGGTAGATCATTGACTAAGAGCCGCTCTCATTCGTCACAAGCTAAGTTTAGTCTCTTCCAAATAGCATCCTAATGAGGGTATAGGGTAAGTATTACCTTTCTAGTCATGTAAGAATCTCACCTTGCTGGGAAGTATACTATTACCGGAATGTGCGGAATTATATAGGTCTGTGACACGGAACGGGCACCACGGGACAACTCATACTATTACTGCTACTACTATTACTACTACTATAGCCATCAAAATAGCCGCAAAATAGCACTTCGTTATCTTGGGGGGTGATCGAAAACAGGATAGGAGCAAGGGGGTAAGTTGGTAGGTATGTAAGGAGGACGATACCAAGCCCTACACCAGCCAATGACAGCGGCAACGTAGGGATTTCGGGCCAACTTCAGCAAACACACACTACACGGTCCAGCTGTTGACCCGGCGCGCGGTCAAGAATTGATAAGCACTCTTTCCTAAGGCCGCGCGAGGCCCCCCTTGCAACGGGGCAAACACGCCCGGACGCCCCGCGAGAGAGGCGAGCCCGAACCAAAATCGATATGTAAAGGCTCGTCGTAAGCCAGACCCGATCCCGGGGTTACGGGCACACAGACGCCACGCAGAGCACAGCAGTACATAGAGCAGGGAGCAAGGAGCAGGGCAGAGGATATGGCACAGGGCACAGGGATGGGTCCCAGTCGGAGAAATGGAGGGTTGTATGAGAAAGAAGAGCAGCACGTAAGAACTTGGTTACCCCCCGTCTCCTCTTCCCCCCCAGGGGTCTGTTTCCGTGGTGGAGACCCGGAGGAGAGAAAAAAAAAAAACTTGGTCCCAGCCTTGGGTCTACGGACCACTAATGTACCGCCGGGGAATTTATCCGATCCTATAGATAGAAGTTGTGGCGCTGGGCCGGAAAAGGGGGAGGAGATCTAGATGTTAGGTGTATGTATGTATGTATGTAGGTGCACGAGAGAGTCACCGTCACACACCTGAATAGAAGACATATACCTAACATTAGACCAGCCAACGCAACCGTAGAAACAACGACGCGCAAAAAAAAGAAAAATACGGCAAACTGTGCAAGTTTGAAGACCTTAAAACGTTGTGCCGAGGGTAACTATGTTTAGTATGTTTAGGTATATGTAAGTCATCTTTATGCGTTTCGTTTCCGTTCCAGTTTCGAGCTGAGAGAGCCCTGGGTACCACCCGGATCTACGGCTCGGAGATGTCCACCTAGGTAGGTACCTAGCCAAAGGGTACGCGGACGGCGTGTCTCTAGTAAGTACAGGTCTCCAATGATACAGTAGCCGAAAACAGCCTTGGTAACCAAAAGGTCCTCCTCTTGGATCTGGGGCTGTCAATCTGATGGTCGATCGGGATGCTGTTATGTGCCGTGGGGGCCTGCTCCTTCAGCCGTTAACCTGATGATAGCCATTTACGGCTGACAATTCGAGGCCTGCATCAGATTTGCCCTGGCTCGAAAAGGAAGTTGTGGCCCTGCTCTTGTTCTGGATATCTCGAGGGTTACACAATCACAACAGACCGTGCCAAATCGTTGCTGCAAGGACTAAGAAATCATTCATCGTTGTCTACCTAAGTCTACGGATATCGCAATGGGAACCATCCCGTGGTATCATTCATCCCTCCCAAGATTTCACTCCTGCTCAGCAGGGCTATTGCTATCATTCCCGAGTGGAAACCGTTCCCTCCTCTTTTCCCCTCGTCATAGACCCCCAGATTCGTTCGAGGGTATCACCTGTTTAGCTATCTACATTAATTAACCAAAGAAAAAGGAAAAAAAACTTGTATGTTGCATATAGACATCGAAAGGGGAAAGCTAGACAAATTTGTTGGATCTGCGGCCGTGTATGTAAACGCAATATGTGGATGAAATAGCGCACAACGAAGCGAAGCAATCTTTTTTGAATTTGTCGTAACCGCCGCAATATACCACCCCGTCCCAGTCTATCCCATCCGTCGTGAATCAAGTAGTGGCGCTCCGAATCATCATAGCAGCCTAGTTGGATAGAAAATTTTGTTCATGTTGGGTATAGTGTTAAAGATAATGAAATTTGGCTCAATGATAGGTTCGAGAAAAGAGAGAAGTGAGCAAGATTGGCGCTAGAGTGCGCCACTGTTCGTCTATAGCCCGTCCGGAGATTGACGGGAGGGAATCCAAGAAAATGTTTCGTTGCTCGTTCGAGGTTTCTACCTGGATATATGAACGATCGTT